>JAWPHD010020637.1:0-31057 GCA_037043455.1 Cyrtodaria siliqua | reverse complement strand
AATATATATGTGTTAGAACGGAATATATATGTGTAACAACTGAATATATATGTGTAAGAACTGAATATATATGTGTAACAACTGAATATATATGCGTAAGAACGGAATATATATGTCTAAGAACGGAATATATATGCGTAAGAACTGAATATATATGTTTAAGAACTGAATATATATGTGTAAGAACTGAATATATATGCGTAAGAATTGAATATATATGCGTAAAACTGAATATATATGCAAAATAACTGAATATATATGAGTAAGAACGGAATATATGTGTAAGAACGGAATATATATGTGTAATAACGGAATATATATGTGTAAGAACGGAATATATACGTGTAAGAACGGAATATATATGTGTAAGAACGGAATATATACGTGTAAGAACGGAATATATATGTGTAAGAACAGAATATATATGCGTAAGAACTGAATATATATGTGTAAGAACTGAATATATATGCGTAAGAACTGAATATATATGCGTAAGAACTGAATATATATGCGTAAGAACTGAATATATATGCGTAAGAACGGAATATATATGTGTAAGAACGGAATATATATGTGTAAGAACGGAATATATATGTGTAGGAACGGAATATATATGTGTAAGAACGGAATATATTTATGTGTAAGAACGGAATATATATGTGTAAGAAGTGAATATATATGTGTAAGAACGGAACATATATGTGTAAGAACTGAATATATATGCGTAAGAACGGAATATATATGCGTAAGAACTGAATATATATGCATAAGAACGGAATATATATGTGTAAGAACGGAATATATATGTGTAAGAACTGAATATATATGTGTAAGAACGGAATATATGTGTAAGAATATATATGTGTAAGAACGGAAAATTTATGTGTAAGAACGGAATATATATGCGTAAGAACTGAATATATATGTGTAAGAACTGAATATATATGTGTAAGAACTGAATATATATGCGTAAGAACTGAATATATATGCGTAAGAACTGAATATATATGCGTAAAATTGAATATATATTCGAAAGAATGGAATATATATGCGTAAGAACGGAAAATATATGTAAGAACGGAATATATATGTGTAAGAACGGAATATATATGCGTAATAACTGAATATATATGCGTCAGATTAGAATATATGTGCGTAAGAACGGAATATATATGCGTAAGAACGGAATATATATGTGTAAGAACTGAATATATATATGTAAGAACTGAATATATATGCGTAAGAATGTAATATATATGTCTAAGAACGGAATATATATGTGTATAAACGGAATATATATGTGTAAGAACGGAATATATATGTGTAAGAACGGAATATATATGCGTTAGAACGGAATATATATGTGTAAGAACGGAATATATGTGTGTAAGAACGGAATATATGTGTAAGAATATATATGCGTAAGAACGGAATATATATGTGTAAGAACGGAATATATACGCGTAAGAACTGAATATATATGCGTAATACTGAACATATATGCGTAAGAACGAAATATATATGCGTAAGAACGGAATATGTACGTGTAAGAACGGAATATATATGTGTAAGAACGGAATATATATGTGTAACAACTGAATATATATGTGTAAGAACTGAATATATATGTGTAAGAACTGAATATATATGTGTAAGAACGGAATATATATGCGTTAGAACGGAATATATATGTTTAAGAACGGAATATATGTGTAAGAATATATATGCGTAAGAACGGAATATATATGTGTAAGAACGGAATATATACGCGTAAGAACTGAATATATATGCGTAATACTGAACATATATGCGTAAGAACGAAATATATATGCGTAAGAACGGAATATGTACGTGTAAGAACGGAATATATATGTGTAAGAACGGAATATATATGTGTAATAACTGAATATATATGTGTAAGAACTGAATATATATGTGTAAGAACTTAATATATATGCGTAAGAACGGAATATATATGTCTAAGAACGGAATATATATGCATAAGAACTGAATATATATGTGTAAGAACTGAATATATATGTGTAAGAACTGAATATATATGTGTAAGAACGGAATATATATGCGTTAGAACGGAATATATATGTGTATGAACGGAATATATGTGTAAGAATATATATGCGTAAGAACGGAATATATATGTGTAAGAACGGAATATATACGCGTAAGAACGGAATATATATGCGTAATACTGAACATATATGCGTAAGAACGAAATATATATGCGTAAGAACGGAATATGTACGTGTAAGAACGGAATATATATGTGTAAGAACGGAATATATATGTGTAACAACTGAATATATATGTGTTAGAACTGAATATATATGTGTAAGAACTGAATATATATGCGTAAGAACGGAATATATATGTCTAAGAACGGAATATATATGCATAAGAACTGAATATATATGTGTAAGAACTGAATATATATGTGTAAGAACTGAATATATATGCGTAAGAATTGAACATATATGCGTAAAACTGAATATATATGCAAAATAACGAAATATATATGAGTAAGAACGGAATATATGTGTAAGAACGGAATATATATGTGTAAGAACGGAATATATATGTGTAAGAACGGAATATATACGTGTAAGAACGGAATATATATGTGTAAGAACAGAATATATATGCGTAAGAACTGAATATATATGTGTAAGAACTGAATATATATGCGTAAGAACTGAATATATATGCGTAAGAACTGAATATATACGCGTAAGAACTGAATATATATATGCGTAAGAACTGAATATATATGTGAAAACTGAATATATATGCAAAATAACGGAATATATATGCGTAAGAATGGAGTATATGTGTAAGAACGGAATATATACGTGTAAGAACGGAATATATATGTGTAAGAACGGAATATATATGCGTTAGAACGGAATATATATGTGTAAGAACGGAATATATGTGTAAGAATATATATGCGTAAGAACGGAATATATATGTGTAAGATAGGAATATATACGCGTAAGAACTAAATATATATGCGTAATACTGAACATATATGCGTAAGAACGAAATATATATGCGTAAGAACGGAATATGTACGTGTAAGAACGGAATATATATGTGTAAGAACTGAATATATATGTTTAAGAACTGAATATATATGTGTAAGAACTGAAAATATATGTGTAAGAACTGAATATATATGTGTAAGAACGGAATATATGTGTAAGAATATATATGAGTAAGAACGGAATATATATGTCTAAGAACGGAATATATATGCGTAAGAACTGAATATATATGTTTAAGAACTGAATATATATGTGTAAGAACTGAATATATATGCGTAAGAATTGAATATATATACGTAAAACTGAATATATATGCAAAATAACTGAATATATATGAGTAAGAACGGAATATATGTGTAAGAACGGAATATATATGTGTAAGAACGGAATATATATGTGTAAGAACGGAATATATACGTGTAAGAACGGAATATATATGTGTAAGAACAGAATATATATGCGTAAGAACTGAATATATATGTGTAAGAACTGAATATATATGCGTAAGAACTGAATATATATGCGTAAGAACTGAATATATATGCGTAAGAACGGAATATATATGTGTAAGAACGGAATATATATGTGTAGGAACGGAATATATATGTGTAAGAACGGAATATATATGTGTAAGAACGGAATATATATGTGTAAGAAGTGAATATATATGTGTAAGAACGGAACATATATGTGTAAGAACTGAATATATATGCGTAAGAACGGAATATATATGCGTAAGAACTGAATATATATGCATAAGAACGGAATATATATGTGTAAGAACGGAATATATATATGTGTAAGAACTGAATATATATGTGTAAGAACGGAATATATGTGTAAGAATATTTATTATATAACTGTCATAAATTTACATTGAACTATGAATGACGTAATTTTAGTATCACACAAAAAAAGTTATATCGTCACTAGTGACGATATGACTTTTTCATATCATCACTAGTGATGATATAACTTTGCCGGAACTACTTTCTTAACATATTTGTTAAAAAACACACTGGTTTAAAGTTAAAATATTTTTTAATTTCTTCTGTATACAAACATTCATATAGATTATACATACAGACTATATAGCCTGTGTCATTTTTTTTTTTAATTCCACAAAATTGTGTACAAACTTAGGTTGAATCCTTTTGACTGGTGTCCCCACTGGCTGTATAATTCTCCATTTGATGATTTGCAAAACCATAACAAATTCTTTATCAGAACTGATCTTGTAAAAATCACAGATCAGGCACTGATAAAAATAGCAAGAATGTATAATGGTCTGCTGATTCCTTGATGATCTGAAGAAAAACACAAAACAATCCACTCCTTCATTTTGTCTCCTTTATGAATTGAACAGAATAGAATAATGTTTCTCTGCTCACATTTTTTTTTTCCTAAACAAATTTATTATTATGTGTGATAATGATTAAAACTCATTAAAATAAAAACAATGAACTTTTATAACATCTGTTGTTAACTTTATATGAATTGTTTATCAATGTTGTTGTTGTTGTTGTTATTGCAATTGTTGTCGTCTGCAACAGACAAAAATGGCTGATTTTTTAGATGAATACGCCTGGGCTGAATTAAATGCAATGTTAGCTGGGTCTGAGTGTGATGAAGTACAAAACAGTAATCAACCTGTGTCTGAGGCATCAAATTTAATTATGCCAATAAGGAAACAGATAGGAAATGAACAAAAATCACGGTTTGAAGCTGTCAACCCTGAGAAAATACAAGAATTCATAAATGCACAGGAAAACGAAAACACCAAGAGAAAGACACAGGCAGAAGATATGAAATTATTCGCCAATTTTGCAATGAACAAGGAGAAGACAGGCCTGTTGAACAGCTTGACATCCCTGAACTTGATCAATTATTTGGAAATTTCTTAGCAGTGGTAAAAAAAAAGTGATCACAGCGAGTATGAGCCTTCAAGCATTCGAGGACTTCTTTCTAGCCTTGAACGACACCTTCGAAAAAAAGGATATTCACAAGCGGTGAATAAAAATCCTCTTTTCTCCCATATTAACAATACAATGAAAGCAAAAATGACCTATCTAAAGTCACAAGGTTATGGGAGCAAGCCAAATGCAGCTGAAGAAATAACGGATGTTGACATCGACAACTTGTTTGAGTGTGGGCAACTAGGAATTGAACATGCTACACAAATCATCAATCTGTTGCATATCACATTCTCTCTTGTAATGGGAATGCGTGGCGGTAGAGAGCAGCACACATTAAAATGAGGGGACATCGAGATACACACCGATGAAGATGGTGACAAATACCTCGAACACTCCAGAGAGAGACAAACAAAAACGAGAACTGGTACTGACCACACAAATGTACGCAAGTTCAAGCCCAAAGCATGGGAAAACAAAGATAACCTGCAGCGCTGCCCGGTGCAGGCATATAACATCTATAAAGATAACCGGCCACAGTCCATGATGAAAGCGGATGACCCATTCTTCCTGTCAATTAACCACGTACAAAATCGACGACCAGAAACAGCTTGGTTCAAATCATGTGGAATGGGTATCAACCACATCTATGGGCTATTGAAAAACATGCGCTTGAACTGCAGAAAAATTGAAAAGGACAGAAAAATTACGAATCATAGTGTCAGAAAGCACCTCATGCAGAAATGCAATGACTTAGGCCTGCCGGCTAACTGTACAATCCAAATTAGTGGCCATAAAAATGTTGGAAGTGCCAACAACTACAGCAAAATCAATGAAAAACAGCAGAAAGTCATTTCAACTGCTCTAACTGCCACCAACACGATCCAGACCACAAAAGAAGCTTGTGTGCCGACACAGAATTCAAAATTACTTGATGTACAAAGTAGATCTACATCAAATGAAATTTCTGAATGTCAACCGAAATTAGGCCTATGCTACAGTCAAGCAAGTTACAAGTTCCAGATCCGAGCAACAATCAATATTCCATGGATCAACAGTCATCCATGGTGGAACATTTAATTTCTTCACCCCTGACATGACGGAGCGCAAAACAAAGCCCAAGACGTGGTTATAAAAGAATCTTACCGTTGAACTTCAGCAGTGATGAGGACGAATGACTATTATGTGTTTTACACAGTGTCTAGTAGATCTTTTCCGTGTTGTCTGTTGACACAAATTATTGACGACCCCATGTGTGTAAAACGATAATTTTCTGCACACGTTTTTGTTCTAACAGTTACTGTTATTAAATCCACAGTTTTATTCACAATATCCAGATGATGAACACAAATTTAAATTCACTTCACCGGACACTTTTAAAATCCAATTATAGTGCACATTTAAATCCTTTATCTTGGCAGTATGCCGTTGGCGGCCATGTTACCGCTTCGTTTAATTCGAATTGTTGGCTGTTGAATTTACCTCCTTATTTTAGTTAAAGTGTACTTCTATCCAGTTGATATTCATTAGTATGACAAGAATTAAAGAGTAAATGTGATTTTCTTCGTTTCTTATGTATTATATTAAAATCCAAGAATGTTATAATCCTTGAATACTTGGATGTCGAATAAAAAACATTAGTTTAGAACAGTAAATGGAATAGCCAAATGAAACAGAATAGAATGTTTTCATACGCTTAGAACCTTTATTAAAATCCTATGCAGTTTTGTTAATTGGAAAACATTTGCGTAAAGTTATATAATAAACAGAATAATTAACAGCATAAATTTGATACTGAATTAATGTCACTCGAGGAAGAAAGTGGTAATTTGGTTAGAAAAACTCGTTCTTCGAACTCGTTTTTTTAACCAAATTACCACTTTTTTCCCTCGTGACATAAATTCAGTATCAAATTTATGCTGTTAATTATTCTCTATATATGCGTAAGAACGGAATATTTATGTGTAAGAACGGAATATATATGCGTAAGAACTGAATATATATGTGTAAGAACTGAATATATAAGTGTAAGAACTGAATATATATGCGTAAGAACTGAATATATATGCGTAAGAACTGAATATATATGCGTAAAATTGAATATATATTCGAAAGAATGGAATATATATGCGTAAGAACGGAAAATATATGTAAGAACGGAATATATATGTGTAAGAACGGAATATATATGCGTAATAACTGAATATATATGCGTCAGAACGGAATATATGTGCGTAAGAACGGAATATATATGCGTAAGAACGGAATATATATGTGTAAGAACTGAATATATATGTGTAAGAACTGAATATATATGCGTAAGAATGTAATATATATGTCTAAGAACGGAATATATATGTGTATAAACGGAATATATATGTGTAAGAACGGAATATATACGTGTAAGAACGGAATATATATGTGTAAGAACGGAATATATATGCGTTAGAACGGAATATATATGTGTAAGAACGGAATATATGTGTAAGAATATATATGCGTAAGAACGGAATATATATGTGTAAGAACGGAATATATACGCGTAAAAACTGAATATATATGCGTATGATGTGTGCATATCTGTTGAAAGTGCGTATACATATGAAAAACTTACGGTGGAACGCATTGTTGGCTTGTCATGGCTTGTACATGCAACTTCTGGGCTCACTTGAGAAGCGATTAACGTTGTGTCTTGATACAGGTTTGCTGCAATAATTATAACAATAGTCATATTAACAATCATAACAACAAGCCAGATAATATTGTACATATTCTATACGTATTACTATTATGAATAATAATCATATGTACTATCAGATCGCGTAAAAATCTAAGTTATCTCTGTTACTCCTATTTTCCCGTACACGTATTACGTCCCTTGGCAATGAAATGTCAACAAGTATCATTCTGCGTGCCATAGAGTGCACGTTTCATTTCTGATGTGTGCATATCTGTTGAAAGTGCGTATACATATGAAAAACTTACGGTGGAACGCATTGTTGGCTTGTCATGGCTTGTACATGCAACTTCTGGGCTCACTTGAGAAGCGATTAACGTTGTGTCTTGATACAGGTTTGCTGCAATAATTATAACAATAGTCATATTAACAATCATAACAACAAGCCAGATAATATTGTACATATTCTATACGTATTACTATTATGAATAATAATCATATGTACTATCAGATCGCGTAAAAATCTAAGTTATCTCTTTTTCTCCTATTTTCCCGTACACGTATTACGTCCCTTGGCAATGAAATGTCAACAAGTATCATTCTGCCTGCCATAGAGTGCCCGTTTCATTTCTGACTTGTGCATATCTGTTGAAAGTACGTATACATATGAAAAACTTACGGTGGAACTCATTGTTGGCTTGTCATGGCTTGTACATGCAACTTCTGGGCTCACTTGAGAAGCGATTAACGTTGTGTCTTGATACAGGTTTGCTGCAATAATTATAACAATAGTCATATTAACAATCATAACAACAAGCCAGATAATATTGTACATATTCTTTACGTATTACTATTATGAATAATAATCATATGTACTATCAGATCGCGTAAAAATCTAAGTTATCTCTGTTTGTCCTATTTTCCCGTACACGTATTACGTCCCTTGGCAATGAAATGTCAACAAGTATCATTCTGCGTGCCATAGAGTGCCCGTTTCATTTCTGACTTGTGCATATCTGTTGAAAGTACGTATACATATGATAAACTTACGGTGGAACGCAATGTTGGCTTGTCATGGCTTGTACATGCAACTTCTGGGCTCACTTGAGAAGCGATTAACGTTGTGTCTTGATACAGGTTTGCTGCAATAATTATAACAATAGTCATATTAACAATCATAACAACAAGCCAGATAATATTGTACATATTCTTTACGTATTACTATTATGAATAATAATCATATGTACTATCAGATCGCGTAAAAATCTAAGTTATCTCTGTTTGTCCTATTTTCCCGTACACGTATTACGTCCCTTGGCAATGAAATGTCAACAAGTATCATTCTGCGTGCCATAGAGTGCCCGTTTCATTTCTGACTTGTGCATATCTGTTGAAAGTACGATACATATGAAAAACTTACGGTGGAACTCATTGTTGGCTTGTCATGGCTTGTACATGCAACTTCTGGGCTCACTTGAGAAGCGATTAACGTTGTGTCTTGATACAAGTTTGCTGCAATAATTATAACAATAGTCATATTAACAATCATAACAACAAGCCAGATAATATTGTACATATTCTATACGTATTACTATTATGAATAATAATCATATGTACTATCAGATCGCGTAAAAATCTAAGTTATCTCTTTTTCTCCTATTTTCCCGTACACGTATTACGTCCCTTGGCAATGAAATGTCAACAAGTATCATTCTGCGTGCCATAGAGTGCCCGTTTCATTTCTGACTTGTGCATATCTGTTGAAAGTACGTATACATATGATAAACTTACGGTGGAACGCAATGTTGGCTTGTCATGGCTTGTACATGCAACTTCTGGGCTCACTTGAGAAGCGATTAACGTTGTGTCTTGATACAGGTTTGCTGCAATAATTATAACAATAGTCATATTAACAATCATAACAACAAGCCAGATAATATTGTACATATTCTTTACGTATTACTATTATGAATAATAATCATATGTACTATCAGATCGCGTAAAAATCTAAGTTATCTTTGTTTGTCCTATTATCCCGTACACGTATTACGTCCCTTGGCAATGAAATGTCAACAAGTATCATTCTGCGTGCCATAGAGTGCACGTTTCATTTCTGATGTGTGCATATCTGTTGAAAGTGCGTATACATATGAAAAACTTACGGTGGAACGCATTGTTGGCTTGTCATGGCTTGTACATGCAACTTCTGGGCTCACTTGAGAAGCGATTAACGTTGTGTCTTGATACAGGTTTGCTGCAATAATTATAACAATAGTCATATTTACAATCATAACAACAAGCCAGATAATATTGTACATATTCTATACGTATTACTATTATGAATAATAATCATATGTACTATCAGATCGCGTAAAAATCTAAGTTATCTCTGTTACTCCTATTTTCCCGTACACGTATTACGTCCCTTGGCAATGAAATGTCAACAAGTATCATTCTGTGTGCCATAGAGTGCCCGTTTCATTTCTGACTTGTGCATATCTGTTGAAAGTACGTATACATATGAAAAACTTACGGTGGAACTCATTGTTGGCTTGCCATGGCTTGTACATGCAACTTCTGGGCTCACTTGAGAAGCGATTAACGTTGTGTCTTGATACAAGTTTGCTGCAATAATTATAACAATAGTCATATTAACAATCATAACAACAAGCCAGATAATATTGTACATATTCTATACGTATTACTATTATGAATAATAATCATATGTACTATCAGATCGCGTAAAAATCTAAGTTATCTCTTTTTCTCCTATTTTCCCGTACACGTATTACGTCCCTTGGCAATGAAATGTCAACAAGTATCATTCTGCGTGCCATAGAGTGCCCGTTTCATTTCTGACTTGTGCATATCTGTTGAAAGTACGTATACATATGATAAACTTACGGTGGAACGCAATGTTGGCTTGTCATGGCTTGTACATGCAACTTCTGGGCTCACTTGAGAAGCGATTAACGTTGTGTCTTGATACAGGTTTGCTGCAATAATTATAACAATAGTCATATTAACAATCATAACAACAAGCCAAATAATATTGTACATATTCTTTACGTATTACTATTATGAATAATAATCATATGTACTATCAGATCGCGTAAAAATCTAAGTTATCTTTGTTTGTCCTATTATCCCGTACACGTATTACGTCCCTTGGCAATGAAATGTCAACAAGTATCATTCTGCGTGCCATAGAGTGCACGTTTCATTTCTGATGTGTGCATATCTGTTGAAAGTGCGTATACATATGAAAAACTTACGGTGGAACGCATTGTTGGCTTGTCATGGCTTGTACATGCAACTTCTGGGCTCACTTGAGAAGCGATTAACGTTGTGTCTTGATACAGGTTTGCTGCAATAATTATAACAATAGTCATATTTACAATCATAACAACAAGCCAGATAATATTGTACATATTCTATACGTATTACTATTATGAATAATAATCATATGTACTATCAGATCGCGTAAAAATCTAAGTTATCTCTGTTACTCCTATTTTCCCGTACACGTATTACGTCCCTTGGCAATGAAATGTCAACAAGTATCATTCTGTGTGCCATAGAGTGCCCGTTTCATTTCTGACTTGTGCATATCTGTTGAAAGTACGTATACATATGAAAAACTTACGGTGGAACTCATTGTTGGCTTGCCATGGCTTGTACATGCAACTTCTGGGCTCACTTGAGAAGCGATTAACGTTGTGTCTTGATACAAGTTTGCTGCAATAATTATAACAATAGTCATATTAACAATCATAACAACAAGCCAGATAATATTGTACATATTCTATACGTATTACTATTATGAATAATAATCATATGTACTATCAGATCGCGTAAAAATCTAAGTTATCTCTTTTTCTCCTATTTTCCCGTACACGTATTACGTCCCTTGGCAATGAAATGTCAACAAGTATCATTCTGCGTGCCATAGAGTGCCCGTTTCATTTCTGACTTGTGCATATCTGTTGAAAGTACGTATACATATGATAAACTTACGGTGGAACGCAATGTTGGCTTGTCATGGCTTGTACATGCAACTTCTGGGCTCACTTGAGAAGCGATTAACGTTGTGTCTTGATACAGGTTTGCTGCAATAATTATAACAATAGTCATATTAACAATCATAACAACAAGCCAAATAATATTGTACATATTCTTTACGTATTACTATTATGAATAATAATCATATGTACTATCAGATCGCGTAAAAATCTAAGTTATCTCTGTTTGTCCTATTTTCCCGTACACGTATTACGTCCCTTGGCAATGAAATGTCAACAAGTATCATTCTGCGTGCCATAGAGTGCACGTTTCATTTCTGATGTGTGCATATCTGTTGAAAGTGCGTATACATATGAAAAACTTACGGTGGAACGCATTGTTGGCTTGTCATGGCTTGTACATGCAACTTCTGGGCTCACTTGAGAAGCGATTAACGTTGTGTCTTGATACAGGTTTGCTGCAATAATTATAACAATAGTCATATTAACAATCATAACAACAAGCCAGATAATATTGTACATATTCTATACGTATTACTATTATGAATAATAATCATATGTACTATCAGATCGCGTAAAAATCTAAGTTATCTCTGTTTGTCCTATTTTCCCGTACACGTATTACGTCTCTTGGCAATGAAATGTCAACAAGTATCATTCTGCGTGCCATAGAGTGCACGTTTCATTTCTGATGTGTGCATATCTGTTGAAAGTGCGTATACATATGAAAAACTTACGTGGAACGCATTGTTGGCTTGTCATGCCTTGTACATGCAACTTCTGGGCTCACTTGAGAAGCGATTAACGTTGTGTCTTGATACAGGTTTGCTGCAATAATTATAACAATAGTCATATTAACAATCATAACAACAAGCCAGATAATATTGTACATATTCTATACGTATTACTATTATGAATAATAATCATATGTACTATCAGATCGCGTAAAAATCTAAGTTATCTCTGTTACTCCTATTTTCCCGTACACGTATTACGTCCCTTGGCAATGAAATGTCAACAAGTATCATTCTGCGTGCCATAGAGTGCCCGTTTCATTTCTGACTTGTGCATATCTGTTGAAAGTACGTATACATATGAAAAACTTACGGTGGAACTCATTGTTGGCTTGCCATGGCTTGTACATGCAACTTCTGGGCTCACTTGAGAAGCGATTAACGTTGTGTCTTGATACAAGTTTGCTGCAATAATTATAACAATAGTCATATTAACAATCATAACAACAAGCCAGATAATATTGTACATATTCTATACGTATTACTATTATGAATAATAATCATATGTACTATCAGATCGCGTAAAAATCTAAGTTATCTCTTTTTCTCCTATTTTCCCGTACACGTATTACGTCCCTTGGCAATGAAATGTCAACAAGTATCATTCTGCGTGACATAGTGTGCCCGTTTCATTTCTGACTTGTGCATATCTGTTGAAAGTACGTATACATATGATAAACTTACGGTGGAACGCAATGTTGGCTTGTCATGGCTTGTACATGCAACTTCTGGGCTCACTTGAGAAGCGATTAACGTTGTGTCTTGATACAGGTTTGCTGCAATAATTATAACAATAGTCATATTAACAATCATAACAACAAGCCAAATAATATTGTACATATTCTTTACGTATTACTATTATGAATAATAATCATATGTACTATCAGATCGCGTAAAAATCTAAGTTATCTCTGTTTGTCCTATTTTCCCGTACACGTATTACGTCCCTTGGCAATGAAATGTCAACAAGTATCATTCTGCGTGCCATAGAGTGCACGTTTCATTTCTGATGTGTGCATATCTGTTGAAAGTGCGTATACATATGAAAAACTTACGGTGGAACGCATTGTTGGCTTGTCATGGCTTGTACATGCAACTTCTGGGCTCACTTGAGAAGCGATTAACGTTGTGTCTTGATACAGGTTTGCTGCAATAATTATAACAATAGTCATATTAACAATCATAACAACAAGCCAGATAATATTGTACATATTCTATACGTATTACTATTATGAATAATAATCATATGTACTATCAGATCGCGTAAAAATCTAAGTTATCTCTGTTTGTCCTATTTTCCCGTACACGTATTACGTCTCTTGGCAATGAAATGTCAACAAGTATCATTCTGCGTGCCATAGAGTGCACGTTTCATTTCTGATGTGTGCATATCTGTTGAAAGTGCGTATACATATGAAAAACTTACGGTGGAACGCATTGTTGGCTTGTCATGGCTTGTACATGCAACTTCTGGGCTCACTTGAGAAGCGATTAACGTTGTGTCTTGATACAAGTTTGCTGCAATATTTATAACAATAGTCATATTAACAATCATAACAACAAGCCAGATAATATTGTACATATTCTATACGTATTACTATTATGAATAATAATCATATGTACTATCAGATCGCGTAAAAATCTAAGTTATCTTTTTTTCTCCTATTTTCCCGTACACGTATTACGTCCCTTGGCAATGAAATGTCAACAAGTATCATTCTGCGTGCCATAGAGTGCCCGTTTCATTTCTGACTTGTGCATATCTGTTGAAAGAACGTATACATATGATAAACTTACGGTGGAACGCAATGTTGGCTTGTCATGGCTTGTACATGCAACTTCTGGGTTCACTTGAGAAGCGATTAACGTTGTTTCTTGATACAGGTTTGCTGCAATAATTATAACAATAGTCATATTAACAATCATAACAACAAGCCAGATAATATTGTACATATTCTATACGTATTACTATTATGAATAATAATCATATGTACTATCAGATCGTGTAAAAATCTAAGTTATCGCTGTTTGTCCTATTTTCACGTACAGTATTACATCCCTTGGCAATGAAATGTCAACAAGTATCATTCTGCGTGCCATAGAGTGCCCGTTTCATTTCTGACTTGTGCATATCTGTTGAAAGTACGTATACATATGAAAAACTTACGGTGGAACTCATTGTTGGCTTGTCATGGCTTGTACATGCAACTTCTGGGCTCACTTGAGAAGCGATTAACGTTGTGTCTTGATACAGGTTTGCTGCAATAATTATAACAATAGTCATATTAACAATCATAACAACAAGCCAGATAATATTGTACATATTCTATACGTATTACTATTATGAATAATAATCATATGTACTATCAGATCGCGTAAAAATCTAAGTTATCTCTGTTTCTCCTATTTTCCCGTACACGTATTACATCCCTTGGCAATGAAATGTCAACAAGTATCATTCTGCGTGCCATAGAGTGCCCGTTTCATTTCTGACTTGTGCATATCTGTTGAAAGTACGTATACATATGAAAAACTTACGGTGGAACTCATTGTTGGCTTGCCATGGCTTGTACATGCAACTTCTGGGCTCACTTGAGAAGCGATTAACGTTGTGTCTTGATACAAGTTTGCTGCAATAATTATAACAATAGTCATATATACAATCATAACAACAAGCCAGATAATATTGTACATATTCTATACGTATTACTATTATGAATAATAATCATATGTACTATCAGATCGCGTAAAAATCTAAGTTATCTCTTTTTCTCCTATTTTCCCGTACACGTATTACGTCCCTTGGCAATGAAATGTCAACAAGTATCATTCTGCGTGCCATAGAGTGCCCGTTTCATTTCTGACTTGTGCATATCTGTTGAAAGTACGTATACATATGATAAACTTACGGTGGAACGCAATGTTGGCTTGTCATGGCTTGTACATGCAACTTCTGGGCTCACTTGAGAAGCGATTAACGTTGTGTCTTGATACAGGTTTGCTGCAATAATTATAACAATAGTCATATTAACAATCATAACAACAAGCCAAATAATATTGTACATATTCTTTACGTATTACTATTATGAATAATAATCATATATACTATCAGATCGCGTAAAAATCTAAGTTATCTCTGTTTGTCCTATTTTCCCGTACACGTATTACGTCTCTTGGCAATGAAATGTCAACAAGTATCATTCTGCGTGCCATAGAGTGCACGTTTCATTTATGATGTGTGCATATCTGTTAACAGTGCGTATACATATGAAAAACTTACGGTGGAACGCATTGTTGGCTTGTCATGGCTTGTACATGCAACTTCTGGGCTCACTTGAGAAGCGATTAACGTTGTGTCTTGATACAAGTTTGCTGCAATAATTATAACAATAGTCATATTAACAATCATAACAACAAGCCAGATAATATTGTACATATTCTATACGTATTACTATTATGAATAATAATCATATGTACTATCAGATAGCGTAAACATCTAAGTTATCTCTGTTACTCCTATTTTCCCGTACACGTATTACGTCCCTTGGCAATGAAATGTCAACAAGTATCATTCTGCGTGCCATAGAGTGCCCGTTTCATTTCTGACTTGTGCATATCTGTTGAAAGTACGTATACATATGATAAACTTACGGTGGAACGCAATGTTGGCTTGTCATGGCTTGTACATGCAACTTCTGGGCTCACTTGAGAAGCGATTAACGTTGTGTCTTGATACAGGTTTGCTGCAATAATTATAACAATAGTCATATTAACAATCATAACAACAAGCCAGATAATATTGTACATATTCTATACGTATTACTATTATGAATAATAATCATATGTACTATCAGATCGCGTAAAAATCTAAGTTATCTCTGTTTGTCCTATTTTCCCGTACACGTATTACATCCCTTGGCAATGAAATGTCAACAAGTATCATTCTGCGTGCCATAGAGTGCCCGTTTCATTTCTGATGAGTGCATATCTGTTGAAAGTACGTATACATATGAAAAACTTACGGTGGAACTCATTGTTGGCTTGTCATGGCTTGTACATGCAACTTCTGGGCTCACTTGAGAAGCGATTAACGTTGTGTCTTGATACAGGTTTGCTGCAATAATTATAACAATAGTCATATTAACAATCATAACAACAAGCCAGAAAATATTGTACATATTCTATACGTATTACTATTATGAATAATAATCATATGTACTATCAGATCGCGTAAAAATCTAAGTTATCTCTGTTACTCCTATTTTCCCGTACACGTATTACGTCCCTTGGCAATGAAATGTCAACAAGTATCATTCTGCGTGCCATAGAGTGCCCGTTTCATTTCTGACTTGTGCATATCTGTTGAAAGTACGTATACATATGAAAAACTTACGGTGGAACTCATTGTTGGCTTGCCATGGCTTGTACATGCAACTTCTGGGCTCACTTGAGAAGCGATTAACGTTGTGTCTTGATACAAGTTTGCTGCAATAATTATAACAATAGTCATATTAACAATCATAACAACAAGCCAGATAATATTGTACATATTCTATACGTATTACTATTATGAATAATAATCATATGTACTATCAGATCGCGTAAAAATCTAAGTTATCTCTGTTTGTCCTATTTTCCCGTACACGTATTACGTCTCCTGGCAATGAAATGTCAACAAGTATCATTCTGCGTGCCATAGAGTGCACGTTTCATTTCTGATGTGTGCATATCTGTTGAAAGTGCGTATACATATGAAAAACTTACGGTGGAACGCATTGTTGGCTTGTCATGGCTTGTACATGCAACTTCTGGGCTCACTTGAGAAGCGATTAACGTTGTGTCTTGATACAAGTTTGCTGCAATAATTATAACAATAGTCATATTAACAATCATAACAACAAGCCAGATAATATTGTACATATTCTATACGTATTACTATTATGAATAATAATCATATGTACTATCAGATCGCGTAAACATCTAAGTTATCTCTTTTTCTCCTATTTTCCCGTACACGTATTACGTCCCTTGGCAATGAAATGTCAACAAGTATCATTCTGCGTGCCATAGAGTGCCCGTTTCATTTCTGACTTGTGCATATCTGTTGAAAGTACGTATACATATGATAAACTTACGGTGGAACGCAATGTTGGCTTGTCATGGCTTGTACATGCAACTTCTGGGCTCACTTGAGAAGCGATTAACGTTGTGTCTTGATACAGGTTTGCTGCAATAATTATAACAATAGTCATATTAACAATCATAACAACAAGCCAGATAATATTGTACATATTCTATACGTATTACTATTATGAATAATAATCATATGTACTATCAGATCGCGTAAAAATCTAAGTTATCTCTGTTTGTCCTATTTTCCCGTACACGTATTACATCCCTTGGCAATGAAATGTCAACAAGTATCATTCTGCGTGCCATAGAGTGCCCGTTTCATTTCTGATGAGTGCATATCTGTTGAAAGTACGTATACATATGAAAAACTTACGGTGGAACTCATTGTTGGCTTGTCATGGCTTGTACATGCAACTTCTGGGCTCACTTGAGAAGCGATTAACGTTGTGTCTTGATACAGGTTTGCTGCAATAATTATAACAATAGTCATATTAACAATCATAACAACAAGCCAAATAATATTGTACATATTCTTTACGTATTACTATTATGAATAATAATCATATGTACTATCAGATCGCGTAAAAATCTAAGTTATCTCTGTTTGTCCTATTTTCCCGTACACGTATTACGTCCCTTGGCAATGAAATGTCAACAAGTATCATTCTGCGTGCCATAGAGTGCACGTTTCATTTCTGATGTGTGCATATCTGTTGAAAGTGCGTATACATATGAAAAACTTACGGTGGAACGCATTGTTGGCTTGTCATGGCTTGTACATGCAACTTCTGGGCTCACTTGAGAAGCGATTAACGTTGTGTCTTGATACAAGTTTGCTGCAATAAATATAACAATAGTCATATTAACAATCATAACAACAAGCCAGATAATATTGTACATATTCTATACGTATTACTATTATGAATAATAATCATATGTACTATCAGATCGCGTAAAAATCTAAGTTATCTCTTTTTCTCCTATTTTCCCGTACACGTATTACGTCCCTTGGCAATGAAATGTCAACAAGTATCATTCTGCGTGCCATAGAGTGCCCGTTTCATTTCTGACTTGTGCATATCTGTTGAAAGTACGTATACATATGATAAACTTACGGTGGAACGCAATGTTGGCTTGTCATGGCTTGTACATGCAACTTCTGGGCTCACTTGAGAAGCGATTAACGTTGTGTCTTGATACAGGTTTGCTGCAATAATTATAACAATAGTCATATTAACAATCATAACAACAAGCCAGATAATATTGTACATATTCTATACGTATTACTATTATGAATAATAATCATATGTACTATCAGATCGCGTAAAAATCTAAGTTACCTCTGTTTGTCCTATTTTCCCGTACACGTATTACGTCTCTTGGCAATGAAATGTCAACAAGTATCATTCTGCGTGCCATAGAGTGCACGTTTCATTTCTGATGTGTGCATATCTGTTGAAAGTGCGTATACATATGAAAAACTTACGGTGGAACGCATTGTTGGCTTGTCATGGCTTGTACATGCAACTTCTGGGCTCACTTGAGAAGCGATTAACGTTGTGTCTTGATACAAGTTTGCTGCAATAATTATAACAATAGTCATATTAACAATCATAACAACAAGCCAGATAATATTGTACATATTCTATACGTATTACTATTATGAATAATAATCATATGTACTATCAGATCGCGTAAAAATCTAAGTTATCTCTTTTTCTCCTATTTTCCCGTACACGTATTACGTCCCTTGGCAATGAAATGTCAACAAGTATCATTCTGCGTGCCATAGAGTGCCCGTTTCATTTCTGATGAGTGCATATCTGTTGAAAGTACGTATACATATGAAAAACTTACGGTGGAACTCATTGTTGGCTTGTCATGGCTTGTACATGCAACTTCTGGGCTCACTTGAGAAGCGATTAACGTTGTGTCTTGATACAGGTTTGCTGCAATAATTATAACAATAGTCATATTAACAATCATAACAACAAGCCAGATAATATTGTACATATTCTATACGTATTACTATTATGAATAATAATCATATGTACTATCAGATCGCGTAAAAATCTAAGTTATCTCTGTTTGTCCTATTTTCCCGTACACGTATTACATCCCTTGGCAATGAAATGTCAACAAGTATCATTCTGCGTGCCATAGAGTGCCCGTTTCATTTCTGATGAGTGCATATCTGTTGAAAGTACGTATACATATGAAAAACTTACGGTGGAACTCATTGTTGGCTTGTCATGGCTTGTACATGCAACTTCTGGGCTCACTTGAGAAGCGATTAACGTTGTGTCTTGATACAGGTTTGCTGCAATAATTATAACAATAGTCATATTAACAATCATAACAACAAGCCAAATATATTGTACATATTCTTTACGTATTACTATTATGAATAATAATCATATGTACTATCAGATCGCGTAAAAATCTAAGTTATCTCTGTTTGTCCTATTTTCCCGTACACGTATTACGTCCCTTGGCAATGAAATGTCAACAAGTATCATTCTGCGTGCCATAGAGTGCACGTTTCATTTCTGATGTGTGCATATCTGTTGAAAGTGCGTATACATATGAAAAACTTACGGTGGAACACATTGTTGGCTTGTCATGGCTTGTACATGCAACTTCTGGGCTCACTTGAGAAGCGATTAACGTTGTGTCTTGATACAGGTTTGCTGCAATAATTATAACAATAGTCATATTAACAATCATAACAACAAGCCAGATAATATTGTACATATTCTTTACGTATTACTATTATGAATAATAATCATATGTACTATCAGATCGCGTAAAAATCTAAGTTATCTCTGTTTGTCCTATTTTCCCGTACACGTATTACGTCCCTTGGCAATGAAATGTCAACAAGTATCATTCTGCGTGCCATAGAGTGCACGTTTCATTTCTGATGAGTGCATATCTGTTGAAAGTGCGTTTACATATCAAAAACTTACGGTGGAACGCATTGTTGGCTTGTCATGGCTTGTACATGCAACTTCTGGGCTCACTTGAGAAGCGATTAACGTTGTGTCTTGATACAGGTTTGCTGCAATAATTATAACAATAGTCATATTAACAATCATAACAACAAGCCAGATAATATTGTACATATTCTATACGTATTACTATTATGAATAATAATCATATGTACTATCAGATCGCGTAAAAATCTAAGTTATCTCTGATGGCCTATTTTCCCGTACACGTATTACGTCCCTTGGCAATGAAATGTCAACAAGTATCATTCTGCGTGCCATAGAGTGCCCGTTTCATTTCTGACTTGTGCATATCTGTTGAAAGTACGTATACATATGATAAACTTACGGTGGAACGCAATGTTGGCTTGTCATGGCTTGTACATGCAACTTCTGGGCTCACTTGAGAAGCGATTAACGTTGTGTCTTGATACAGGTTTGCTGCAATAATTATAACAATAGTCATATTAACAATCATAACAACAAGCCAGATAATATTGTACATATTCTTTACGTATTACTATTATGAATAATAATCATATGTACTATCAGATCGCGTAAAAATCTAAGTTATCTCTGTTTGTCCTATTTTCCCGTACACGTATTACGTCCCTTGGCAATGAAATGTCAACAAGTATCATTCTGCGTGCCATAGAGTGCACGTTTCATTTCTGATGAGTGCATATCTGTTGAAAGTGCGTATACATATGAAAAACTTACGGTGGAACGCATTGTTGGCTTGTCATGGCTTGTACATGCAACTTCTGGGCTCACTTGAGAAGCGATTAACGTTGTGTCTTGATACAGGTTTGCTGCAATAATTATAACAATAGTCATATTAACAATCATAACAACAAGCCAGATAATATTGTACATATTCTATACGTATTACTATTATGAATAATAATCATATGTACTATCAGATCGCGTAAAAATCTAAGTTATCTCTGTTTGTCCTATTTTCCCGTACACGTATTACGTCCCTTGGCAATGAAATGTCAACAAGTATCATTCTGCGTGCCATAGAGTGCCCGTTTCATTTCTGACTTGTGCATATCTGTTGAAAGTACGTATACATATGATAAACTTACGGTGGAACGCAATGTTGGCTTGTCATGGCTTGTACATGCAACTTCTGGGCTCACTTGAGAAGCGATTAACGTTGTGTCTTGATACAGGTTTGCTGCAATAATTATAACAATAGTCATATTAACAATCATAACAACAAGCCAAAAAATATTGTACATATTCTTTACGTATTACTATTATGAATAATAATCATATGTACTATCAGATCGCGTAAAAATCTAAGTTATCTCTGTTTGTCCTATTTTCCCGTACACGTATTACGTCCCTTGGCAATGAAATGTCAACAAGTATCATTCTGCGTGCCATAGAGTGCACGTTTCATTTCTGATGTGTGCATATCTGTTGAAAGTGCGTATACATATGAAAAACTTACGGTGGAACGCATTGTTGGCTTGTCATGGCTTGTACATGCAACTTCTGGGCTCACTTGAGAAGCGATTAACGTTGTGTCTTGATACAGGTTTGCTGCAATAATTATAACAATAGTCATATTAACAATCATAACAACAAGCCAGATAATATTGTAAATATTCTTTACGTATTACTATTATGAATAATAATCATATGTACTATCAGATCGCGTAAAAATCTAAGTTATCTCTGTTTGTCCTATTTTCCCGTACACGTATTACGTCCCTTGGCAATGAATGTCAACAAGTATCATTCTGCGTGCCATAGAGTGCCCGTTTCATTTCTGACTTGTGCATATCTGTTGAAAGTACGTATACATATGATAAACTTACGGTGGAACGCAATGTTGGCTTGTCATGGCTTGTACATGCAACTTCTGGGCTCACTTGAGAAGCGATTAACGTTGTGTCTTGATACAGGTTTGCTGCAATAATTATAACAATAGTCATATTAACAATCATAACAACAAGCCAAATAATATTGTACATATTCTTTACGCATTACTATTATGAATAATAATCATATGTACTATCAGATCGCGTAAAAATCTAAGTTATCTCTGTTTGTCCTATTTTCCCGTACACGTATTACGTCTCTTGGCAATGAAATGTCAACAAGTATCATTCTGCGTGCCATAGAGTGCACGTTTCATTTCTGATGTGTGCATATCTGTTGAAAGTGCGTATACATATGAAAAACTTACGGTGGAACGCATTGTTGGCTTGTCATGGCTTGTACATGCAACTTCTGGGCTCACTTGAGAAGCGATTAACGTTGTGTCTTGATACAAGTTTGCTGCAATAATTATAACAATAGTCATATTAACAATCATAACAACAAGCCAGATAATATTGTACATATTCTATACGTATTACTATTATGAATAATAATCATATGTACTATCAGATCGCGTAAAAATCTAAGTTATCTCTTTTTCTCCTATTTTCCCGTACACGTATTACGTCCCCTTGGCAATGAAATGTCAACAAGTATCATTCTGCGTGCCATAGAGTGCCCGTTTCATTTCTGACTTGTGCATATCTGTTGAAAGTACGTATACATATGATAAACTTACGGTGGAACGCAATGTTGGCTTGTCATGGCTTGTACATGCAACTTCTGGGCTCACTTGAGAAGCGATTAACGTTGTGTCTTGATACAGGTTTGCTGCAATAATTATAACAATAGTCATATTAACAATCATAACAACAAGCCAGATAATATTGTACATATTCTATACGTATTACTATTATGAATAATAATCATATGTACTATCAGATCGCGTAAAAATCTAAGTTACCTCTGTTTGTCCTATTTTCCAGTACACGTATTACGTCTCTTGGCAATGAAATGTCAACAAGTATCATTCTGCGTGCCATAGAGTGCACGTTTCATTTCTGATGTGTGCATATCTGTTGAAAGTGCGTATACATATGAAAAACTTACGGTGGAACGCATTGTTGGCTTGTCATGGCTTGTACATGCAACTTCTGGCTCACTTGAGAAGCGATTAACGTTGTGTCTTGATACAAGTTTGCTGCAATAATTATAACAATAGTCATATTAACAATCATACAACAAGCCAGATAATATTGTACATATTCTATACGTATTACTATTATGAATAATAATCATATGTACAATCAGATCGCGTAAAAATCTAAGTTATCTCTTTTTCTCCTATTTTCCCGTACACGTATTACGTCCCTTGGCAATGAAATGTCAACAAGTATCATTCTGCGTGCCATAGAGTGCCCGTTTCATTTCTGATGAGTGCATATCTGTTGAAAGTACGTATACATATGAAAAACTTACGGTGGAACTCATTGTTGGCTTGTCATGGCTTGTACATGCAACTTCTGGGCTCACTTGAGAAGCGATTACGTTGTGTCTTGATACAGGTTTGCTGCAATAATTATAACAATAGTCATATTAACAATCATAACAACAAGCCAAATAATATTGTACATATTCTTTACGTATTACTATTATGAATAATAATCATATGTACTATCAGATCGCGTAAAAAATCTAAGTTATCTCTGTTTGTCCTATTTTCCCGTACACGTATTACATCCCTTGGCAATGAAATGTCAACAAGTATCATTCTGCGTGCCATAGAGTGCCCGTTTCATTTCTGATGAGTGCATATCTGTTGAAAGTACGTATACATATGAAAAACTTACGGTGGAACTCATTGTTGGCTTGTCATGGCTTGTACATGCAACTTCTGGGCTCACTTGAGAAGCGATTAACGTTGTGTCTTGATACAGGGTTTGCTGCAATAATTATAACAATAGTCATATTAACAATCATAACAACAAGCCAATAATATTGTACATATTCTTTACGTATTACTATTATGAATAATAATCATATGTACTATCAGATCGCGTAAAAATCTAAGTTATCTCTGTTTGTCCTATTTTCCCGTACACGTATTACGTCCCTTGGCAATGAAATGTCAACAAGTATCATTCTGCGTGCCATAGAGTGCACGTTTCATTTCTGATGTGTGCATATCTGTTGAAAGTGCGTATACATATGAAAAACTTACGGTGGAACACATTGTTGGCTTGTCATGGCTTGTACATGCAACTTCTGGGCTCACTTGAGAAGCGATTAACGTTGTGTCTTGATACAGGTTTGCTGCAATAATTATAACAATAGTCATATTAACAATCATAACAACAAGCCAGATAATATTGTACATATTCTTTACGTATTACTATTATGAATAATAATCATATGTACTATCAGATCGCGTAAAAATCTAAGTTATCTCTGTTTGTCCTATTTTCCCGTACACGTATTACGTCCCTTGGCAATGAAATGTCAACAAGTATCATTCTGCGTGCCATAGAGTGCACGTTTCATTTCTGATGAGTGCATATCTGTTGAAAGTGCGTTTTACATATCAAAAACTTACGGTGGAACGCATTGTTGGCTTGTCATGGCTTGTACATGCAACTTCTGGGCTCACTTGAGAAGCGATTAACGTTGTGTCTTGATACAGGTTGCTGCAATAATTATAACAATAGTCATATTAACAATCATAACAACAAGCCAGATAATATTGTACATATTCTATACGTATTACTATTATGAATAATAATCATATGTACTATCAGATCGCGTAAAAATCTAAGTTATCTCTGATGGCCTATTTTCCCGTACACGTATTACGTCCCTTGGCAATGAAATGTCAACAAGTATCATTCTGCGTGCCATAGAGTGCCCGTTTCATTTCTGACTTGTGCATATCTGTTGAAAGTACGTATACATATGATAAACTTACGGTGGAACGCAATGTTGGCTTGTCATGGCTTGTACATGCAACTTCTGGGCTCACTTGAGAAGCGATTAACGTTGTGTCTTGATACAGGTTTGCTGCAATAATTATAACAATAGTCATATTAACAATCATAACAACAAGCCAGATAATATTGTACATATTCTTTACGTATTACTATTATGAATAATATCATATGTACTATCAGATCGCGTAAAAATCTAAGTTATCTCTGTTTGTCCTATTTTCCCGTACACGTATTACGTCCCTTGGCAATGAAATGTCAACAAGTATCATTCTGCGTGCCATAGAGTGCACGTTTCATTTCTGATGAGTGCATATCTGTTGAAAGTGCGTATACATATGAAAAACTTACGGTGGAACGCATTGTTGGCTTGTCATGGCTTGTACATGCAACTTCTGGGCTCACTTGAGAAGCGATTAACATTGTGTCTTGATACAGGTTTGCTGCAATAATTATAACAATAGTCATATTAACAATCATAACAACAAGCCAGATAATATTGTACATATTCTATACGTATTACTATTATGAATAATAATCATATGTACTATCAGGATCGCGTAAAAATCTAAGTTATCTCTGTTTGTCCTATTTTCCCGTACACGTATTACGTCCCTTGGCAATGAAATGTCAACAAGTATCATTCTGCGTGCCATAGAGTGCCCGTTTCATTTCTGACTTGTGCATATCTGTTGAAAGTACGTATACATATGATAAACTTACGGTGGAACGCAATGTTGGCTTGTCAGGCTTGTACATGCAACTTCTGGGCTCACTTGAGAAGCGATTAACGTTGTGTCTTGATACAGGTTTGCTGCAATAATTATAACAATAGTCCATATTAACAATCATAACAACAAGCCAAAAAATATTGTACATATTCTTTACGTATTACTATTATGAATAATAATCATATGTACTATCAGATCGCGTCAAAATCTAAGTTATCTCTGTTTGTCCTATTTTCCGTACACGTATTACCGTCCCTTGGCAATGAAATGTCAACAAGTATCATTCTGCGTGCCATAGAGTGCACGTTTCATTTCTGATGTGTGCATATCTGTTGAAAGTGCGTATACATATGAAAAACTTACGGTGGAACGCATTGTTGGCTTGTCATGGCTTGTACATGCAACTTCTGGGCTCACTTGAGAAGCGATTAACGTTGTGTCTTGATACAGGTTTGCTGCAATAATTATAACAATAGTCATATTAACAATCATAACAACAAGCCAGATAATATTGTAAATATTCTTTACGTATTACTATATGAATAATAATCATATGTACTATCAGATCGCGTAAAAATCTAAAGTTATCTCTGTTTGTCCTATTTTCCCGTACACGTATTACGTCCCTTGGCAATGAAATGTCAACAAGTATCATTCTGCGTGCCATAGAGTGCACGTTTCATTTCTGATGAGTGCATATCTGTTGAAAGTGCGTATACATATGAAAAACTTACGGTGGAACGCATTGTTGCTTGTCATGCTTGTACATGCAACTTCTGGGCTCACTTGAGAAGCGATTAACGTTGTGTCTTGATACAGGTTTGCTGCAATAATTATAACAATAGTCATATTAACAATCATAACAACAAGCCAGATAATATTGTACATATTCCTATACGTATTACTATTATGAATAATAATCATATGTACTATCAGATCGCGTAAAAATCTAAGTTATCTCTGTTTGTCCTATTTTCCCGTACACGTATTACGTCCCTTGGCAATGAAATGTCAACAAGTATCATTCTGCGTGCCATAGAGTGCCCGTTTCATTTCTGACTTGTGCATAGTTGAAAGTACGTATACATATGATAAACTTACGGTGGAACGCAATGTTGGCTTGTCATGGCTTGTACATGCAACTTCTGGGCTCACTTGAGAAGCGATTAACGTTGTGTCTTGATACAGGTTTGCTGCAATAATTATAACAATAGTCATATTAACAATCATAACAACAAGCCAAATAATAGTGTACATATTCTTTACGCATTACTATTATGAATAATAATCATATGTACTATCAGATCGCGTAAAAATCTAAGTTATCTCTGTTTGTCCTATTTTCCCGTACACGTATTACGTCTCTTGGCAATGAAATGTCAACAAGTATCATTCTGCGTGCCATAGAGTGCACGTTTCATTTCTGATGTGTGCATATCTGTTGAAAGTGCGTATACATATGAAAAACTTACGGTGGAACGCATTGTTGGCTTGTCATGGCTTGTACATGCAACTTCTGGGCTCACTTGAGAAGCGATTAACGTTGTGTCTTGATACAAGTTTGCTGCAATAATTATAACAATAGTCATATTAACAATCATAACAACAAGCCAGATAATATTGTACATATTCTATACGTATTACTATTATGAATAATAATCATATGTACTATCAGATCGCGTAAAAATCTAAGTTATCTCTTTTTCTCCTATTTTCCCGTACACGTATTAAGTCCCTTGGCAATGAAATGTCAACAAGTATCATTCTGCGTGCCATAGAGTGCCCGTTTCATTTCTGACTTGTGCATATCTGTTGAAAGTACGTATACATATGATAAACTTACGGTGGAACGCAATGTTGGCTTGTCATGGCTTGTACATGCAACTTCTGGGCTCACTTGAGAAGCGATTAACGTTGTGTCTTGATACAGGTTTGCTGCAATAATTATAACAATAGTCATATTAACAATCATAACAACAAGCCAGATAATATTGTACATATTCTATACGTATTACTATTATGAATAATAATCATATGTACTATCAGATCGCGTAAAAATCTAAGTTACCTCTGTTTGTCCTATTTTCCAGTACACGTATTACGTCTCTTGGCAATGAAATGTCAACAAGTATCATTCTGCGTGCCATAGAGTGCACGTTTCATTTCTGATGTGTGCATATCTGTTGAAAGTGCGTATACATATGAAAAACTTACGGTGGAACGCATTGTTGGCTTGTCATGGCTTGTACATGCAACTTCTGGGCTCACTTGAGAAGCGATTAACGTTGTGTCTTGATACAAGTTTGCTGCAATAATTATAACAATAGTCATATTAACAATCATAACAACAAGCCAGATAATATTGTACATATTCTATACGTATTACTATTATGAATAATAATCATATGTACTATCAGATCGCGTAAAAATCTAAGTTATCTCTTTTTCTCCTATTTTCCCGTACACGTATTACGTCCCTTGGCAATGAAATGTCAACAAGTATCATTCTGCGTGCCATAGAGTGCCCGTTTCATTTCTGATGAGTGCATATCTGTTGAAAGTACGTAACATATGAAAAACTTACGGTGGAACTCATTGTTGGCTTGTCATGGCTTGTACATGCAACTTCTGGGCTCACTTGAGAAGCGATTAACGTTGTGTCTTGATACAGGTTTGCTGCAATAATTATAACAATAGTCATATTAACAATCATAACAACAAGCCAAATAATATTGTACATATTCTTTACGTATTACTATTATGAATAATAATCATATGTACTATCAGATCGCGTAAAAATCTAAGTTATCTCTGTTTGTCCTATTTTCCCGTACACGTATTACGTCCCTTGGCAATGAAATGTCAACAAGTATCATTCTGCGTGCCATAGAGTGCCCGTTTCATTTCTGACTTGTGCATATCTGTTAAAAGTACGTATACATATGATAAACTTACGGTGGAACGCAATGTTGGCTTGTCATGGCTTGTACATGCAACTTCTGGGCTCACTTGAGAAGCGATTAACGTTGTGTCTTGATACAGGTTTGCTGCAATAATTATAACAATAGTCATATTAACAATCATAACAACAAGCCAGATAATATTGTACATATTCTTTACGTATTACTATTATGAATAATAATCATATGTACTATCAGATCGCGTAAAAATCTAAGTTATCTCTGTTTGTCCTATTTTCCCGTACACGTATTACGTCCCTTGGCAATGAAATGTCAACAAGTATCATTCTGCGTGCCATAGAGTGCACGTTTCATTTCTGATGAGTGCATATCTGTTGAAAGTGCGTATACATATGAAAAACTTACGGTGAACGCATTGTTGGCTTGTCATGGCTTGTACATGCAACTTCTGGCTCACTTGAGAAGCGATTAACGTTGTGTCTTGATACAGGTTTGCTGCAATAATTATAACAATAGTCATATTAACAATCATAACAACAAGCCAGATAATATTGTACATATTCTATACGTATTACTATTATGAATAATAATCATATGTACTATCAGATCGCGTAAAAATCTAAGTTATCTCTGTTTGTCCTATTTTCCCGTACACGTATTACGTCCCTTGGCAATGAAATGTCAACAAGTATCATTCTGCGTGCCATAGAGTGCCCGTTTCATTTCTGACTTGTGCATATCTGTTGAAGTACGTATACATATGATAAACTTACGGTGGAACGCAATGTTGGCTTGTCATGGCTTGTACATGCAACTTCTGGGCTCACTTGAGAAGCGATTAACGTTGTGTGTTGATACAGGTTTGCTGCAATAATTATAACAATAGTCATATTAACAATCATAACAACAAGCCAAATAATATTGTACATATTCTTTACGTATTACTATTATGAATAATAATCATATGTACTATCAGATCGCGTAAAAATCTAAGTTATCTCTGTTTGTCCTATTTTCCCGTACACGTATTACGTCCCTTGGCAATGAAATGTCAACAAGTATCATTCTGCGTGCCATAGAGTGCACGTTTCATTTCTGATGTGTGCATATCTGTTGAAAGTGCGTATACATATGAAAAACTTACGGTGGAACGCATTGTTGGCTTGTCATGGCTTGTACATGCAACTTCTGGCTCACTTGAGAAGCGATTAACGTTGTGTCTTGATACAGGTTTGCTGCAATAATTATAACAATAGTCATATTAACAATCATAACAACAAGCCAGATAATATTGTAAATATTCTTTACGTATTACTATTATGAATAATAATCATATGTACTATCAGATCGCGTAAAAATCTAAGTTATCTCTGTTTGTCCTATTTTCCCGTACACGTATTACGTCCCTTGGCAATGAAATGTCAACAAGTATCATTCTGCGTGCCATAGAGTGCACGTTTCATTTCTGATGAGTGCATATCTGTTGAAAGTGCGTATACATATGAAAAACTTACGGTGGAACGCATTGTTGGCTTGTCATGGCTTGTACATGCAACTTCTGGGCTCACTTGAGAAGCGATTAACGTTGTGTCTTGATACAGGTTTGCTGCAATAATTATAACAATAGTCATATTAACAATCATAACAACAAGCCAGATAATATTGTACATATTCTATACGTATTACTATTATGAATAATAATCATATGTACTATCAGATCGCGTAAAAATCTAAGTTATCTCTGTTTGTCCTATTTTCCCGTACACGTATTACGTCCCTTGGCAATGAAATGTCAACAAGTATCATTCTGCGTGCCATAGAGTGCCCGTTTCATTTCTGACTTGTGCATATCTGTTGAAAGTACGTATACATATGATAAACTTACGGTGGAACGCAATGTTGGCTTGTCATGGCTTGTACATGCAACTTCTGGGCTCACTTGAGAAGCGATTAACGTTGTGTCTTGATACAGGTTTGCTGCAATAATTATAACAATA
>JAWPHD010020636.1:0-31057 GCA_037043455.1 Cyrtodaria siliqua | reverse complement strand
GATACCTTAGCAAAGGGAAAATAGAGTAAACTATAATTGATTCGCTTTTTTTGCAGATTCCATGGCGTTTGTGGTATTTGCAATTCCGGTATCGCTATTCGTGTAATTTGTCATTCACTATTAACTGGCGTTAAATTCGCTATTTGTACAGCTTAAACGCTGGTAGTAAATGGCATGGTCTTTGCAACAAGCTTTTTTGTATTTGCCATTCACCACCTGCATTTAAAACCGCATAAACGCCGAAAACAAATGTAAAAAAAACGTGAATCAATTCTTTAAAATACTTAGTTAAAATACATTCAAACCTCGTCTTGAAAAGTTGAACTGAGCGAGTCGATTATATTGAAACATTAAAGCTACATTAGCCGTAACTTATGGACACACGTCAATCGTCTCTTCTTTCTTTCAACTCACGGCGTCCCGTTTGTTTTCTATAACTTGCATTTGTTCAATCAAAAATGTTAATTACATGAATATTATAAAGAAAAGTGTTTAGATGTTATTAACTCTTGATAATATATCACTAATAAATACAGTACTGAGTAGAATGGTAAAATAAGAAAAAAAAATGAAAAACTCAAACATTTCATTTAATTATATGCAAGCAGGTTTAATGTCAAAATGATACTGGATAAATAAATCCAGAGACGCTATAATTTGAATGCTTGGAAAACATTTTAATATTGCCGTGTTACCCTTAAAACCAATGCTGGCTCTTTCTTAATTGGGAATTAAAAACAATCTGAATTATCCTGACTTAATGAAATCTGGGTTTAACTTCGAAAAAATAAATAAAGAAAAAGCCGCCATACCCACAGGTGTCCGATGAATGGATGGTAGTTCTTACCTAATTAGTGCATTTTCTTTATTTTTCAGACAAGTTGCTGCCATTTTTAACAAATTGCATGGTTACGGAAAACACTTAATGGAGCCAAGTGATGAAAAATAATTTCAATGGATTATCTTGAACTACATCTACATGAAGAATGACATGAAAAAAATCCCTGGATCATCGGTTTTCCTCCTGCATAAATACCACTTTCATCCGTGCCATTGAGAGTGATGTGAAAGAAAGTAGAGTTGCTTGTTTCGTACTCAAAGTCAATAAAAAACAACATCCATTGAGAATTTGAAGAAATGCATAATTTTATTGAACATAACCATAACCATACATAACCAAGCATACATGTCGATGATGAGCTATGTTTAAAAAAAAGTTCCCAATTGAAAGAGAGGAAAAAAAGAGCGTATGTGTGACAAGTATTGAGTATGCAATTAAATGCATTTAGTTGACCTTGGTGTACATAAAGAGTAGTGTTGTTCCGATTAATCGATTTGATCAATCATCGATCAGTACTTCGTTTGATCTGATTGATCGATTACACTTTTTCATGATCGACTTTATTCGGTTGTTGAAAATTATGGCTTATTTCATTCTCTTGTACTAAAATATACAAGAAAATAAAATGAGTTATAATTATGACATATTTATAGTGGGTATCCCAACTTAATTTTTATAAAATATATGTTTGTCAGTTTCATTCAGTTCCTTTATTACCAGAACATACACTTGAAATGTGTAATTTGTTTCTTCATTATAGTCTGAACAAGGCTTATAACACTTGTCTTTTATAGCAGCCATGTTTAATCGATTAATAATCGATCATCGGTCGGTTAAATATTCTGATGATCGATCATGAATTTTCAGCCGATTCCCAACACTAATAATTAGTATTAAAAATACTTATAAAATGAATGTTTTACTGTATTTTTCCCCATTTGTATAAAAAATCACGCTAAAATTTCCAGTTGTGATGGAATGAGGAACAGAAAAAAAACATTGTCTGGCGTCCGGCATAATTTAAAGGGACATTCACAATCTTGATTGTTTTAAAACTCGCGGCCTCCGGATAGTTCTTCTACATAACTTGCTGCTGTTCAATCATTAATATCAGTGTTTTTTTCACTTATATACGTGGTACCGAAAAACGGTACCATTCCCAAATTGCTTTTGTGTGATAGTGAACTATTCCCAATTTAAGGCAAAACGACGCGAATTTTCCTTATTGAATGGGTACCGGTACCATTCGCAAAAGGGCGAAAAAAATCACTGTAGTTATAAGAATAGTATTAAGCAAATTGTCTTTGAACTTTGAATATTTCTGACTTGATGATAGCGTAGTAGGAGGCTAAAGGCAATCCTACCGCTAGCCTAGTGTACCAATAATATATTTAAACCTATGGTAGAATAACGAAGACAAAATAAAAAATAGAAAATGTATTCGATGTATGCAAGCATGATTATACTGGATTATAAATCGAGAGTAATGCTTGATAAAAACTTCAAGATTGTCATGTTTCCCTTTAACTTGCAATCTAACTTTGAAAAGCATACTTCATCATCTAACTTGCATGACCTATTTATCATAATTCACTAGTGTAATAAATATGCAAATGAAGGCCAAAATTACCTGTTCTATCCGTTCAGCTTGGTTTGCAATCGGAATTTCCGGGTCGATTTCTGTTGCTATTAAACATGACATGATAATCTCATGTCATGTATATATATATATATATAGGCCACTACATTAATACATTTATCCAGTTATTCCTTGTCAATTTGTTTTGTTCAGTACTACTGACATGTCCAATAAAAACTAACCTCAACCTAACCTAGTCCATAACTTGTCAAAATATAGAACTATGGTCATGAAACTTTATACATATCTTCCTTATCAGTTATTCAATGCAGAGTTATACCCCTTCTTGTATCTACTTGCGTAGCATGGCAGACGCTTAGAGATCACTTTGTCGTCCGGCACACGCCCCGTGTGGTTCCGGGGGCCCCGTCTGGCTACGGGGCAACGAATAGGGCCACTGCAGACCCCTGCATTGTTTCAGGTGCCATCTCGCTCATATCACTAAAGCAGTGGCAGAAAAACAGTTACGTGGCTCCAGCATAAATGGAGCGTCTACAATATAATTTGCAGCAACTCTGCAGTTCAGGGTGAGAAGGGTCTAGGCCCGTTCTTCATATTTTATCTCGATGTACATTGAGGATGAGACTGGCATGTTCATTCCTGTTAGGCGCCATATAACCTTTCATGTGTTGGTGCACCTCAAAACCCCAATTCAATTCAATTATCGTCCGGCATACATTAACATGCAACCTAACCTTGGTCATAACTTGAAAAATATTGGCCTATGTTTGTGAAACTTCACACACATCTTCTTCTTTCCACAGGAGATGTTGTTAAACATGTCCAATAACCTTGACTTTCATTTTAGCATAGATATGCCACTTTGCATAAAACGTTAACCTGCAATCTAATATAACTCGTAACTTGGCAAAATACTGGCCTATGGTCATAACACGCTACACAGTTTTCCTTATCAATTATCCATTATAGAGGCATGCCTCTTTTCATAAATTTAAAAATCTGCTCCATAATTCATGAAGGATTGCAACCCTTGTCTTCAAGCTTCTATAGTTAGATTGTCTTTGCTGAAATACATGTAAGCATATATGGTAGGCAAAACAAGTGTTCCATGGAACACTCTTCTAGTAATAAAACTTGAGTAATTTAAAGATGAGCCCCGTGTGGTTATGGGGCAAATAATAGGGCCACTTCAGATCCCGTTGGAGGGGAAGGCAGAGGGGTAAACACTACCCCCCAACAAATTCATGTTCATTTTATCATTTTTTGTTCATGCTCATTAAAGGTCTTCATAATGACCCCTGCATTGTTTCAGGTGCCATCTCGCTCATATCACTAGATCAGTGGCAGAAAAACTATAACGTGGCTCCAGCGTAAATGGAGTGTCTACAATAGAGTTTGCAGCAACTCTGCAGTTCAGGGTGAAAAGGATGTACTTGGAGGATGAGCCTGGCATGTTCATTCATGTTAGGCGCCATATAACCTTTCATGTGTCGGTGCGCCTTAAAACCCCAATTCAATTCATTTCAATTTAAAGATGAAAATGTTTGGTCTGGAAATCTCGACCGTTCGGCTTTTTATTTTGCTAAATCATAAATATTAGTTTATAGTTTTTTTTATTGATATCAGTTGCACATCCAATTCAAATAATGTACTATGTTCACAAAACAAGAAATTATAAGCGCCGTAAAGCATCATATGAATTAATATTAATGAGTTTTAATGAATCAAAAACTAGTCGAGTCGTCTAGTTTTAAAGATTAAACCATTTGATCAACAATACTCAAACCGTACCGAACATGGGCCTAGTTTAGTGTAAATTTACATTGAAGCATGAGGTTTAATTCGTTTTTGGAATGACGCCTATACTTCTTCCAGATCACCTCCAGTCCCTTTAAAAAGTGTTTCTGCTCCATAATGCATGAAGACTACATCCTCTGACCTCCGTGTTAATGTTGCATGTGGCTACATTGGACATAGGTCGTCAAGTGAGCGGGCCCTTTTACTGAAGTCATATTTCAGATAAAATGAGGTATTACAATTAAATGGAGCATACTGTCTTTGCCCTAGGAGTCTGTTTAAATGCATTGCCAGTTTTATTAAACATGTCAGATATGTAACAATTTGCACACCAGTGACCACCGACGAGAGCAACTGTGTGCACTCTGGTGACATATGTCTTCCATGAAACTTAAAAAAGAGTATTATCCCAAAACCCAGTATATAACGAGTTCCGTTGAGTACATAACGAGGTCCGTTCTATCATAACAAATATCATGCTCTTGTTATTTTAAAATTCCCATCTTAAATTAGTGTTAAATCTACTTTTTCAACCAATCAGCTGCCTCCGTAGTTCAACTACTTGCACCAATTATTCAAGGAGATTTTATTATCATCGCTCTTCACGATTAAGAGTTTGACCTATATGGAGACTACACACTTTTGGAAAACACTAAGTCGGATAAAGGCTATGAAGAGAAATCGTCAGAAATCGAAAGGGAGGTAGCAAAGGGACCGACCGCAGCAAAACATATTTGGAGTAATACTGAAGTAGGGATAACCAACTTATCCCCGCTTGATGTATTTTGCACAAACTAGACAAAACATGTCATTTAAAAAGAAAGAAGACCTTTGCACATCTCTTTAGCCCACGCGTCTTCTAATGGCGAACTGAATTTATTTTGCTACTACCCGATGACTGTTCGCATAGCTGTCAAGACCCAGTGGATGTCAAGAGTGATATGGGGTTCCAAGGGGCGGTTGTTCCTTGGGTTGGGGGTCAAGGTTGGCGGGGCGCAGGAAATCCGAGATGGTCTGTGGTACAATTTAATAGAATTTATTTGTCACAAATAATTATTTATCTTATTTTTAACACACATTTAAACACACATTTCAACGTCAAAGAAAAAACAAAATTGAGCGAATTGGGTGGAGAAATTGAATGGGTGAACTACATTTTATAAAACGAAGTCGGCAACAAAAACAATTGAGGCATCTATTCAGAACGCGTGAGAACATAGAACGTATGCGTGTGAGCGTGATTTAATACAAAAATGCGTGTCTGACGCTCAATGGCCAATGCGTGAGACTTGACAGATATGTGTTCGCCAAAATGTACGATTGGTAACCTAACCGACCCCTTCCTATAAGTGGACACTTTCCTATAATTGTAATCCCACTGGGAGGTTGACATGTTTACAAGTGAGAAGATGCCGATGATAACGGATGGTAGGACGTATACAGTACTGGTTTTACTCAGGACACACACACACACAACAAAAACAAAAACAATTGTCATATATAGCCTAAAAATGTGCTGAAAATGACGTATTCACCTTTCAACCTAACATCAACCTATAACTGGAAAATGTGTCCATTGGACACGGATGCCTCGCTTTAGCACTGTCGGTCACATATACACAACAATCAATAGTGTGTAAGTAAGTAGGTCAAGCTCATTCCCATTGACTTTATTTAGAATGAACATATTTTTCCATGCCATTTGAAAATTGTATGAATTACTAAATGAGAAATCAAACGACCAGACAAGGGTATCAGAATATGCCATGCCCGCTTTCTTTGATGGGTATCTAAACAAGGACGCCCTTACCACCAGAGTATTCTGTCAATTTTGAGTGTTGTCACTGGATCCGAGACTGAGTCTAGGTTCAGGCACGATCGTTTTACCCCATGTTTTATTTCATTGGGATCATTCTAAGACCCGCTTTTGTGTGATCAGACATTCAGGCATTCAGGGCAGAGTTTCATGGTAGGGGGTAGTTTAGATGTTGTTGTTTTTAAATCACAATGATGATACCTGTAAATGATTTGAGTCAGAGGCCTCGGTAATACAGTGGATAAGGTGTTGCACCTAAGAGCTGGGATCGACCCCCGCAGATGGCATGTCTGATGGGAATATTTATCTCGATCTCATCTCCATCTGAGGTTGTTGTTCCAATCAATAAACCCATAGTTCATATTGTTTGAGTCTATAATCCAAATGATCTAACAGCCTGTCAGTCATATGTAAACCCAAAACCACATTTTTTGGTGTGAGGAAGGCGGGAGGGGCGGGGGTGGGCGCGGTCGGAGAGATAAAAGACTATGGTGTTTATTTTAAAGGGCTTCCGACCAAAAACAAACAAACGCATATAAGCACACGCGTCCTTGAGAATTGAGATGACAAAACTTATCCGCGTACATCTTTTCACCCTGTGATACTTTTAAAAACCCATGTGACGTCACATTTCTTGTAACTTGTGGTTGGAATGTGGACTTCGGGAAAACACGGTATTGTGATTGTTGCAATGTTTTTAATAAAAATAGAATTTAAAAGATCAATCATGTTACCGATTTATTAATAAACCTTAAGCTGCTGATTGACATTTTGTTCATTACCGTTCATAAGCTTATTTCAGAATTCTGTTTACTCATATGCCGTGTAACACTAAGAGCACTACGAGTACACAAAACAACATTCGAAACGCTTGCGTAAACTGCATGGTGACCAAACGTTTTTTGGGGTAGCAAAAAGTACTTTTTTCAAATTTTCTTGAAGATTTAAATACTGCTAGAGGAAAGATTAAACTCATCGTTCATGTTCTTGTCTTTTTTTCGCTGTTAAAATCTCAATAAAATTTGAATTACAAAATAAAAATACCTGAAGTCGATCGATAAACAGCCGACATTTCCCTATTTCACTGTTTTTTTGTCGGAGATAATTTTTAAAATAACACAACAAAGACGGCACATTTTTTAAAAAGTAGAATATGAAAATAATGAATATATTATAAGGAAATGGCTTGTATACACTATTTATGAATTTTAATAATAAAAAAGTGATTTTAAAAGTGATTTGTTGAAAGCGCTCGATTGAAAAAATCTCATTATTTCCGCGTGAAATTGTATGGACGGTCATGAAACGTTTTTTTGAGTAGAAAAAAGTATGTTTTCCAAATTTTGCAGGCATGTAGAGGAAGTTTTTTACTTGACGTTATTGCTTTCGTCTTTTTTCTCGCTATAAGAACAAATTGTAAATATCACTTAAATATTCCAAACAGTCGGCGATTTGTAAATGCCTAGAAATTGTGTTTTTAATAAAAACTTAAAATCTAATGTGTAAAAAACGAATACATGTATTTGTTTATGTGTGTCATCTTTGTACATTGTCAGCTGAATACAATTTACATCACTGGTGTCATTTTGACCGCCATCCTGAAATATGCTCAAAACGCAGTTTGTTTACGTTTTTTACGCTTGACGTTTTTAAGTAAATATCCCTCCGCGACGGCTTGGCGCACCCACAGATGTATACCGTGTACTATATATTTATTTTCCCACCAGATAACCATCATGAATGGCAAGAAAGTGAGATACCACAGGTGTTCTTGTACAGCTGGACAGGGCACATGTAACCATATAGCCGGTTTTTTGTACCAGATTGCACATTATAAGACTCTAGGTTTAAAATGTGTACCAGACGTTGTATCCAAGACAGCTTCTCCACAGCAGTGGCATGTACCTCCAAGAACACACGGAATAAAACCACGTGATCTGTTAACAGTTAAATTTCTGAAACCAAAGGCAACAGAGTCAAAGAGGGTTGTACGCAGTACATTGTACAACCCAATTATGGTGAATTTCTACGTCATTAGCTGACTATAGACTACGTCATTAGCTGGCTATATACTACGTCATTAGCTGACTATAGTCAACGTCATTAGCTTCTATAGACTACGTCATAAGCTAGCTATAGACTACGTCATTAGCTGTTCAGATTGCTGTATTTGTATTACTTGTATTACTCGTAATATTTGTTGTTTTTTTTGTTTTTTTTGTTTTTTTTGTTAAAACTGTCTTTAACTGCCAGGGCCTTAGAGCGTTGCTAGTTGGATCCAGGAGCATTACCCATGAACTTGTTTTATTCGCAGATTCTCTGTGGTATGTTTTGGGAGTCAGTATTTCCCACTATTTATATCTTACTTGACGCTGACATGTTGATGATATAGTCTGAATCCATATATATCCTCTCAACCACTCGTTTTTCGTTTTTTTGTTTTTTTGTTGTGTTTGTTTTTCATTCTTTCTTACTTTTTTAATTTCTGATATTTGCAGACAATATGTACGCCGATGCGTGGAATGCGTACATGTAGCTAAGCCCCTGATCATTTACGGCATTTTCTAAGATAATGACTTCTGAATAACCATCTTAAATTTAAAAAAAAACAGTTTGAGGTCATAATTGTCGTGTCAAACGGCGACAAAAACCGTCATACAACGCGCATGCGGCGAAAGGTCAGTTGCGGGCCCAAAGTTTATTTTAGGGTACTGTCAACTAAAGACAGGTCGTGAAGAGAGAATTATCTCAAGGTGCAAATGTATATACTAGGAGTACGTTCATGTACTATGAAAAAGACCCATTTAACCAAACTCACCACCAAATTGAAGAGGGCAATCACTATAACAAGATCAGACCCTCTACATTCTCCAATCATAACTCATACAATAATTCAATACAGGACTGTTTTTTTTTGTTTTTTTTTCATCATGCTGCCGCATGAATGATTTTAGAACCGGTGGTCCAGAGTGCTAAGGCGCTATTTCAAGCTCACCGTTACGGTCGTGGGTACAATTCCAGCTCGCGCCCAGATTTGATGAGGTATACAGTACTGGTTCTACCTATAAAAAAGTGGGAGGTTTGCCTCCTCTACGAAAAAAATGATTGTCATATATAACCTAAAATGTGCTGAAGATGACGTAAAATACCCAATAACTTTTTATTGTTTTTGTTGGGGAGCAATAGTCCCGATCGTCGTATTCTCTTTAATATGAAGTTATATATAAAACAGCCTATCAACCAGGGTCCGGTGCCAATAATAAGAATTGTGTCCGTTGCCAGAATCTCACGCAATTTTTACAGAGCAACCTTGGTCCGGTGCTCTGAAATTCAGACATGATATAAATATTTACACATATTTAGGCTAAACATGTATCTTCATTGAACCACAGCAGTTGCAAACCACTGTGGGATCACATTTTAATCAAATGGAAGTTTGATTTTCATAAAATTGGGAGAGAAAATATAAAAGTTTGTCTTTTTAAAGTCATGAATATTGTATCGACCGGTCAAAAGTAAATTTGTTTCATCTTGTTAAGAATTATTCTGCATTTTTTCTAAATAAAGAACATAATTTTCGAAGGATATGACATTCAAAGGTTCCGTGGAAAGTATTTTTCTTATACATACGATAATGTATCTTTATTTTCGAAGTTTTTGACATCAGTGCCCATTTCTTTCCTGTTCACACCAGCCAGGGTCCGTTACACGTGCAACCAGGATCAGGGTAACGCAGTTTTGACCAGCCGGGGTCCGTTACATGTGCAGCCAGGATCAGGGTAACGCAGTTTTGAGCAGCCAGGGTCTGTTACGTCTATCCACTGTGAAGCCATTTAAAGCAAAAATACGAAGGTTTTCACCAAAATGTAAACGGAAATGAGATTGTATCGAAGTAAACTGACATACGACTGGGAGTTTACAGCTTATTTAAGGTTTATTAAACACCTTCTAATACATGCGTTACGATGGGTATTGTCAATTTACCAAATGTTTCGTAAATCTTAATAAAAATCCACTTACCGAACCGAGCTTCTGTGTATGTAAACGGTTCTGCTTTAGCGCGTGCGATTGATTTAGGTTGTTACCTTTGAAAATCATTTCATCTACTTAATTCAAATGCATAATATTCTAAAACGTACTAGATCTAGATACTCGGCATCAATGTATGATTAAAGGAACACAAGGCAATCTTAAAGTTTTTTTTATCTAGCATTAAAAGTGTCTGAAGTTCTAAGGTTTCCTCCACTTTTAAACATTAGGACGTCCTAAAGGTATAGGTATAATAGAGTCTGGACTTGTCTAGTAAATTAGCGATTTAGTTTATTAACCCAGTATCATTCGCCCTTTAAACCTGCTGGCATATATTTAAATAACATTTAAAGTGTTCAACTGTTCTTCGTTATTCTACTATAGGTTTGAATATTTTAGTAGTATGAAGAAACAAGAAATGTCACTGTAAGCGACAAATGCCCCCGAAGTGACTTTTGACCTCTCAGTGTGACCTTAACCTTGGAGCCTAGAATCTGGATTTTGTGCGCGACACTTCGTCTTGTTGTGGTGAGGACTTGTGCCAAGTTATTTAAAAATCTGTCCATGAATGTCAGAGTTATTAACCGGACACGAAAGCACTTTATTTTAGTTTAAACATATTTTATTCACAAATAGTATATAGATTCTGCATCATACAATTATACATTTATATGAAATACGTAACTAAACATACAATCAGGAGTAAGCTATAAGCTTTTATGAATCTGTCTCCCAGTAGACAATTTATATTTTCATGTGTGTGACAGTATTTTATTGAAGTTGTATAATGTGAAAAAAGAAGAATTGAGCTAGAATGTAAACTTGCCGACAGCAACTATAAACTCTGCACCAAGTGCTATCCCTAATCGTGATTATATATATATATATACATATATAGATGTGGAGAACACATTTATACAGTGCTACAGTTTATAAAAACCCGAGCGCTTTCGGCTTACGCCTTCATCAGGGTACACAAGCACGAAAAGAACAAATACGAAGCAAATAACACTACAATACACTGAAGTTGAAATAAAACTCTTTAAAAACAACTTATCGTTTGGCAGTGTTGCAGGGACTGCTTACTTTGAATAGACACTCTGGAGCCAAATGTGATACTAATAAAAGAACATAACTGGTTGGATGAGGGTAAAACTGTACGCTGAGATTTAGTTATGAAGGGAGATAAAAAAGTAAAAAAGATAACACAAACCCTACCTCATCCAGCCAGTTATGTTCTTTTATTAGAATCACGTTTGGCTCCAGAGTGTCTATTCAAAGTAACCTGTGCTTTTTGAAAGGTATTTTGTAGATGTATGTATTTTCTCACCCCTATATATACATGTATATATATTTATATAATATATATTACAGTTAATTGGAATTTACTTCAAATAATGATGGGTAGTTTGATTTTATTGTAGCAGGCACCATAACCATGACTGCTTGCCTTATAATATAATCGAAAGTAACGTGCTGAAATGGTTACTGGACCAATCAGCTGTAAGATTCAGTAATTAGTTTATGATTCAATTATAGGGATGTTACAATTCGTCTAAATGAATTGAATTGAATTGGATATAATAGTCGCACCAACAACTAAGGTCAAATGGCGACTTTCCGGCTTCCATTGGTGAAGGACGACCCTAGATGCCCCTCTAGGAAACTTTCCTGCTCCGGTACTGCAGGGATATTTCGGCAGTTCTGAAGTTGGGCCAGGGGCCCTTGAATTGGGAAAATATGCCTGTGAAACCTTCAAATTGGGGGGAAATAAGAATTGATTGAAATTGTTAAAAAATCAAGTTATTCTACAAAAGTACGGCACATGTACATGGTCAAATAGGACTGCATTTAATAAAAGAAAAACATTATAATTATCTTTTTCGTTTTTTTAATATATTGTATTTTTATTTGGGATATCTTTCTTGCTGTTTTGGGAAAATATGAGAATATTTTGAATTGAGAAGATGCCTAGAAAATTCCTGTACTGGATAGCTTCCTCACATAAAGATTCCTGGTACTATGAGGGCTCAAACCTAAAGCGGTGACGGGCAAGTGATTTCAAGTCAGAAACTCTACTCACTTGGCCACGGACGCTCCTCGTCTAAATGAACCAGCGGAATCGATACAATAAACACACACAAAAACAAAGAACACATTTAAAGATGAATAAAAGGCCAAATAAGACATCACAAACACAAACGGGTTGACAATAGGGCTACCACCTTGAAACTGTCAGTGGCAAAAAAGGCCGCTAGGGGTTTAAACCAGTGTTGTAAAGCATCTGTACATACTTACCAAGTATTGGTTCCGGAACGGAGTACTTTGGCAAGCAGAATGTATAGACGTCTTTACAGGTTAGTGTGTGAGCTCGAACTGGCTTCTAGCGGGTGAATGGTGACGTCAGGCGCAATGGATTAGGCTGGATCGCAGGTGTCGATCCACCAGTGGTAGAATTACAACACTCCTGTCACTTTTAAAAAGGGCAAAGCCCCCAATGCCTGCTGGTCCCCCGACACCGTCAGCAATGGCTCACTCTTACCAAGAGTGTACACTCCGGGTACCAGTGGCGGTACAATCCAGACTTCATATAAATCATTAGCCTGAAGATTGTAATAAGGAAGATTTACAATACCCACTATAGTATGGGTTTAGAGTAAGGTCGCGAGTTACCAACAGACGTTGAATTATAAAGTATTATTATAAAAGTTAAAGTTATGTTAAAATATTCACACCTCAACGATGGAGTTGTGAAAGTAAAAGTTACTTATATACAAAAAACTTTCACACATCTCAATAGAGTCCTGTGATTATTTACATTACAAGTGATGAAGTTGCAAAGGTGCAAGTTATATATAAAAGAGGTTCACACATCTCAACAGAGTACTGTGACTAGTTTACCTCAAAAGTAATAGTATTGATGGCTCTATAATGACGGTTATAGAGACAGTATGGCGTATGCGTGTATCGTCCCAGTGGGTGCACTGCGGATATCCGAATTGCCTCTTAGAACCCATACAGAACTTTCGCATTCTCAAGAGATGCACCTATTAGGCCGGCCAGATCCACACCACGCCTCTCAGCCACCAAGCGACCAACATCCCCTATGAATAGAGGGTTGTTTGGTTTTTGATGCGGGGCCGGAGACAGGTACGGGGAGTCAGTCTCGAGCAATATACGGTTCTCCGGGACTGCCGCCAAGCCCAGCAGCTGAACCTCCGAGAAGTGCTTAACATTGGCTGTGAATCCGAAGAAGCAATTCCTGTAGTAACTGAGCCACCCGTTCACATCGTCCGCACCACCCCCAAAACAATGCAAGTGTATAGGTTGGGACCAGCCACAGTACTCTTGGACTATACGGAATGCTTTTAGGTACAGGTCTGATCCCTCCCTACTATTGTTCCCTCTTATATGGAGGACAAGTGGTAAACTTACACGACTTTGGGTAGGATACGCCTTAAGGTATCCTCTTGATGCTGCCAGGTGTGACAGGGTTCAGTCATGTCCAGACCCACCTCTCCCAGGGCAGTAACATTGGGGTTCCCCAAGAGAGCTATAAATTCTCTCTCTCTGTCCTCTGAAAAGAGGTGTACCTTACGGGGGTGAACCTCTATTGCTACCTTTACGCCGGGCACCTCTGAGAGAGACTTAGGATAATCCTCAGGATCACAATAAACAGTCACCACACCCTTGATATTGACTTGGACAGAAGGCTGTACGACCAATTGTGCGGACAAAAGGTCACTTACCGAGGCGTTTGACCCTTTCCCCCACAATGCCCGTCTAGATCTGTCCAGATGCATATGACTGTCAATGGCATCGAATACACCCATCGGGTTGGGGACCCTGTTCTGTATCCCAAGTGGTTCACACTCTGAGGTTTGGGGTAAGTCCCCCACTCCATACTGAGTTGTGATAGGGTTTATACTGAGGTTAGTCTCCGATAACCCCTCCGCCACTGTTTCCGTCAGATTTAAGGAAGTTGATTCCTCCCTATAGGTCTTCAGGAACTCCTTGTATTGGCTCACCGAGACCAGATTGAGTAAGCTGGCCAGGGGACGCCAATGAATTAAAGTGGCGGGGGAGTTTAAAGGAGTCAAGGTGAACCCCTCGACTGGCACTCTCCACCCATTAAATCTGCAGAGCTCATGCATGGCCACTGCAGATCTGTTGGTAATGGTAGACAAAGACGGGACCAAACCCCGATCATTTATTACGTGCACCAGCTGATCTATGGGTTCACCAGTTCCAAGTAACCACGAGCTCAGGAGCCCCAGGGCCGCCATTCTTTTAGCCTGGAACTCTGGGGCTGCCACTGTTTCTGTCGACCAAGTCTCCCAAAACAGCTCCGGCATATGTCTGGAAGTTACATGCTGCTTCATGGATTTGGTTTTCCTGTTGCAACCAGTTATTGGGCATGCAGAGTACTTCGCAAATTTAAACCAGGCTGCCCTGGGAGGCCTTTCCGAGACTTCCACAATAACTTCCTGAGCTTGATCCTCCACTTCAACGTCATTACTAGGACGAGAAGGCGGGGTCGAGGCAGTCGGACAAGGGACATCTGACAAATTCTGGATAGTGACCTTCATCAAGGGCAAAGGCTTGGTCTGTTTCCCTTCTCCGATACCCCTACCCTTCCTCTTTGCCCCCCGATTCCTACGCTTACGCTGACTACTTATCCCATCGCTTGGTATAGCATTGGGAACAGCGCCAGTATCCATGACAATTGGATGTTCGCCTTTGACACATTCTTCACTTCTCTCAGGTGAGATAGGAGTATTGTGAATATTAAAGCAAACATCCACAACAGGTCCTGATGCTGCATGAATTTCACATCCCATAACGGTATTGTGATCTTCCATATGCACATCCGGTGGACCCACATACACTTCAGGATCTGATGGTAACTCCTCCTCATGCCCAGTTCCACCTGTGAGAACAATCGCTCCCCCAACCAGAGATGTAGTCTGCTTGGGGAGTGATGGATTATCCACCAAGCGAATGTCCTTACAGATGGATGATGGCTCATAAACCTGTTCCTTGATCTTGGGTATAGATACTCGGTTCCTGTTTTTGGATTTGTGCGGAAGATTTTGTAAAATCCATGATTCCGAGAGGAAAGTTACGGATTCCAATTGAGCTTTTTCTACCCAAGACCAATTATTTTGTTTTACGGCCAGCTGGTACATAGAGATTAGCAATCTCTGGAACTCCACACCGGGTAGTCCATGAGCCATGCCTAAAGTGTCGCGGATAAGACACCGGGGATTAACTAATTTCCCTAGCCTCAGGTGGCCCTCTACCAGCTCTATAGTGTTGGTGTAGGCCATTTTCCTGAAAGAGATTGAGCAGAGATTAGCCCTTGCAAATAGGGCATTGGTACTCTTTGATACCACGGGCCTCTTGTACTGTGATATTCACACAGGCTCCGTGATACCATTCGGCACACTTATCGCACTGGATCATAAATTCTCCCGAATATGGCTTCCTACATACACAGAAAAGTTCCTTACCATCTTTTGATGGTTCGTTCCCCTTCTGAGTTGTGGATTTTAGATTTTTCTTATAATTTTGCAACCATTCGGGAATCTGGCGATCCATACACAGCTTCATTTTGTCATGGTGAGTTGTGATTATCGAGTGCCTTAATTTGACTCGGTATAATGCTGCCGATAATTTTGCAATGATTATACCGGGACTTTTCCAAAGGGGGAGTAGTTTTTTACTGACCCCTTTTTTTGGGGCGTTATTCTCGATATAAACTAGATCGCCTATTTGGTATGATTTTACCAGTGTCCGTAAATCATAATATCTTTTCATTCTCTTTTGTGACATTTTTAAGGTGTCCCTTGCTGTTTTATGGGCTAATGAAACGTCATTCTCTAACAGACGCACATAGCTGTCCGGATCAGAATCCCTTAAGTTATCATGACTTTTTGGGTACATAAGATCCGGGGGTTGATTTACCTCTCTACCTAACATTAATTTATTAGGTGTGAAGCCCGTTTGCCTGTTGACGCAAGATCGCATGGCACTCGAAATTTGTGCTAGAAATATGTCCCAGTCTTTGGGGGATTTCTGAACATAACAGCGCACGGCGTCCATAAGAGTCCTATTATACCGTTCCTCTTGTCCATTCCCAGAAGGTCTGAAGGGTGTAGTTCTGGCTTTGTGAATTCTGGTTATTTCACAGATTTTAGTGAATAGGTCGCTTTCGAAGTTCCGACCCTGATCACTAAATATCTCTAACGCATAGCCAAAACGAGAGAAGAACTCGTTTATTAACGCGTGAGCTGTAACATCTGCCGTTTGTGATGGAAGTGGTACGCACTCTATCCATTTAGTGAATTGGTCCACTATCATCAATATGTATTTGTTACCCCGATCAGTTGGGGTTAGTGGACCTAGGAAGTCGATGTGTACCCTTTCCATTGGAGACCCAGCATGAAATTGTATCATTGGACTTCGACTTTTACGCGTGACAGATTTGCTTTGGTTACAGACCGCACATGAACTTATGAAATTTTTTATATCTTGTGACATTTTATACCAAAAATATTTTTCTTTTAATTTACTTTTTGTGCGGTCTATACCTTGATGGCCTGCGGACGGAATGTCATGGTGCATTTCGAGGATTTCATGTTTTAGGTCTGATGGAATGACTAAGACCTTATCTTTGTTTTCCTCCCTTTGCTTCCATAGCACTCCATCCACTAGGAAGAATAAGTCCTTATTAATCCAATAATATTTTACCGCTTGATTGGCTGCAAACAGTACTCCCTCTTCGGGTTCCTGTTTGTCTTTTAGCCAGACCAACAGAAATGTTAAATCTGGGTCTTGATTTTGCAGTGTTACTATCTCCGTTCTTTTCTGACCCCAGTACACACCTTGGTGGTCCCTGACTATGTTCACCCTACTCCCATCACAATGGTTGGGCAAAAGTCCATCGCAAAGGTTGGGCAAATGTCCATCACAAATGTTGGGTTGTGGGTCATAGACTATAACTCCACCAGGGTCCCAGGGCCAACTCATGTCATCGAGCTCTTGGTCCTGGGGTGATATAAGGCCCTCAACCGGTTGGGTTGATTTGCATGACTCGCGACACATGCAAGTGTTTGCTTGTGATATGCTTTTGTGCAAGGCGCCTTTTGATAGAGGACGTACATCATCAACTTCTGAGGTGAAATTGAACCAATTTTTGTGCAGTCTTTGACAATATGTACATCCTCCACATGGCAAGAGCTTTGGGTCTTGACCCAACGTGTAATGTCTACAATTTCCCGATACTGGTACACACCTTGACAGGGCATCTGCATTACCATGTTTTGCACCGGGACGATGTTGCACAACCATATCATACTGACTTAACTCCTCTAACCAACGGGCAATTTGACCCTGAGGGTTCTTAAAGTTCAGTAACCAGGTCAGGCTGCTGTGGTCCGTTCTAACAACGAATTTTCGTCCCAACAAATAGTGTCGGAATTGTCGTGTGAATCGTACCACAGCTAGTAATTCCTGTCTGGTCGTGCAATATCTCTGTTGCTCCGGTGATAAGGCATAACTACCATAGGTGATCACCTTTTCTTCACCGTTTTGTACTTGGGAAAGCTCTGCTCCTATTGCATATTTAGATGCATCCGTGTCTAGGATGAACAGGTCTGTACTATTCGGCAGGGCAAGAACAGGAGCATGAGTTAAGGCATGTTTTATGTTCTGAAATGCCTGCTCCTGGTCCTTACCCCACACAAATGCATTTTTCCCAGTTACCCCGTACAAAGGTGCAGCTAACTTTGCATAGTCTTTGATAAATATTCTGTGGTAGTTGGCCAATCCCACGAAACGTTCTACGTCTTTCGTAGAGTTGGGAATAGGCCATTCCCGAACCACAGAAATGTCTTTATCGGACAGTTCCATACCCTCGCCTGTGACCATTCGTCCCAGAAACTCTACCTTTCTCCGAAAAAACTCACATTTCTTTGGTTTTAGCTTTAGTTTATATTGCCTCAGACGTTCGAACACTTGTTTCAAGTTGTTTAAGTGATTGTTAAAGGTTTTTCCTAAGACCATTATGTCGTCTAAGAATGCCAAGACTATATTCCATGTGAGCCCTCTCAGAATCAGGTTCATTACTCGGGCGAAGGTCGCTGGGGCGTTGCAGAGACCAAAGGCCATTTTTATGAATTCGAAAAGGCCAAATTTGGTGGTAAAAGCTGTTTTCTTTTTATCTTCCTCAGCTATAGGTATTTGCCAATAAGCTGAGTTTGCATCCAATTTGGAAAACCACTTGTTACCAGCCAAAGTGTCTATGCAATCTTCTATTAAGGGTAACGGGAAACTGTCCTTAATAGTGACATTGTTGAGAGCCCGATAATCCAAACACCATCTGACCGTTCCATCCCTTTTCCTTATTAACACTGGAGGAGCCGCCCAGTCAGAATTTGATGGTTCTATAACCCCTGCATTCAACATTTTTTCTAAATGATTTTCTTCCTCCGAAACAAAACAGGCAGGGGTTCTACGCATTTTAAGTTTGACCGGCCTGGCATCTCCAGTATCAATATGGTGCTGAATTTCAGTAAAGTTACCCAAGTCAAATTCATCCTTGGCAAACACATCCTGAAACTCAGTTATCAATTCAGCAAAGGCTTCGACTTCTTCTGCCTTTAGATTGACACTGGACTGATGGAACATTACAGATAAATGGTCTGGAATGTTGTTTTTAGCTTCAACATTGCTCATGCTGACCTTCTGCACCTGTACGTTATTTGTTCCACTTAAAAGTTCATCTGGAACAGGCATTACAGTGTGTGCTAAGTGTGCCTCAGCAATGTTGAGCGTTTTCTTTACGGTAATAAACTTGTCGGTAATGTTAATCATACACACTTTAAGATCTTTATTGCCTGTATGTATGGTGCGAGGTACCAACAGTTTATTACTCTTTACTTTTATGGGCTCCACAACATATTGTGGTAGTACATGGTCTACCGAACAGTCAACTAGAACTACTGAATTAGGTGGAATTACCGTTCGCCGGTCTACACACACCCTAGCTACAGTAGGTTGGGAGTCATTCCCACCCTCTAATTCCATTTTAATGATCTCTTCTCCCACCGTTAGTTGGGAATTTAAAAGATCAATTTTGGTGCCATGCGCTTTCAAGAAGTCCAGACCTAACAGCATGGTATCTTGTATTGGAGCCACATAGACTCGTTCGTGGTACACTTTGTTCCCCAATTTGAGGGCCACGGGTCCCACGATAAAGCCTATCATGCTCAACTTCTTACCAGCTGTGTGTAGTCTGATGTTCTTGAGCACTGGTGGTCTAGGTTCTAGTTGTCTGTATAAGGAATCCGAAATTATAGTGACTTCAGCTGCAGTATCAACAACTGCTTGTGTAGGCTGTCTATTGACCACAGCCGCTACTCGGAACATAGACCCAGACCTTAATTGACAGACAGTTATGTCGTCAGGGCTTTGGGACCAAGTGTTCTGAGAATCTTTAGCTGATAATTTCTCTTCCTTTAACATGTTTTCACACCCCTGGTTATTAACCTCTGGCTGGTTTTCACACTCTTTAAGATTGTGATTATGCCTGTTAATAGGGTTGTGAGGCGACCCCTCTGACTGCTTTTCACACTCTTTATGATTGTGATTAAGCATGTCTCTAGGGTTGAGAGGCGATCCCTCTGACTGCTTTTCACACTCTTTATGATTGTGATTAAGCGTGTCAATAGGGTTGAGAGGCGACCCCTCTGACTGCTTTTCACACTCTTTACGATTGTGATTAAGCATGTCCATAGGGTTGAGAGGCGACCCCTCTGGCTGTTTTTCACACTCTTTAAGATTGTGAATAGGCCCGTTCCATATTATCACACCTCTTGTCCTGGGAAATGTGAGAACTATTACTATTCACACACTGCCTTAGGCCTGATTTGTGAATGCTTGGAGCTTTGGTTATGTGGCCTTTGATGTCAGGGGTCGGATTTAGGCCTCTCGGTCCGACCCGGACTCGTTTAAAGAATCGTCGGACTTTTCCTGAGCATGTTCATCATCTTGGACGAATGAAACGGATTTCCGGTTATGAGCTGCACCCCTCCGGTTTTTTGGACATTCCCTAGCGAAATGTCCTGCTTCATTGCATATGAAGCACCTGGTTCGGGTGGGGGAGGGTGACCTGGTTCGGAACCTGGACTGTTCAGTTAGGCCTTTGAGCGTTGTACTGACGTCCGATAGTATTGTCAGGACTTTGTCCATCTTGGTCTCTAACATAGAGACTCTGTCCTCCAACCTCGGTCTGGGTTTTGGGGAGGAATCTCTATGGGACAGAGCTGGACTCGTGACTGCCTGTACTTTGGGTTGTTCACATATTGTGTCCACAGGCTTCACGGGTTCCGGCTCCGTTTTAGAGCCATAGATGGCAGTTTGGTTTAGTTGATACCACCGTATGGCGTCTACGGCGGCTTCAACAGTCTCAGGCCTCGAGTTTATAACCTGGTGGCCCGCTGCTTTGTTTTCTAAGCCCTGACAGAGGCGCACTACTGCCAATTTGGCAATGTGTACGTCTGGCAGGCCTTTGTAAGCGCGGCACGCCAAGTCATAAATGCGGTCTGCCCAGTCCTCGAGGTCCTCTTTTAGTTTCTGGACCTCGGACATAAATTTGGCCATCAGTGCCTGAACCAGGTCCTTATTTTCGAATCTTTTAGTTAATCGCTGAATGACTTCAGCGTAACTAATTGCTTCGTTCCTGTTTAGAAGGTTGGTCAAGTACTTGCTTGCCTTCCCTTCCAAACTCCAAGTCAGTGCTTCCCGTTTCATAACCGGTGTCCATCCCATCGCATCAGTGTAGCTGGTAAACTTCCGCAAGAAGATCTCCCATTCCGAGGTTCCGTCAAACCTCAGTGTTTTGGGAATTTCGTAATTCCGCGGAAGTTTAATACCCTGTGCGTCTTTAGTGCCCTTGGTGCTCTTAAGAGTTTGAGCTGACAGAATCTCTACTGTATTAGCTAATAGCTTAATCAGTACAGTTTCCGTATTCTCAATTCGGGCCTGATTGTCTTTATTTAATGCATTTTGCATTTCAAACGTGGTCGTACCCGGGGATGGTTTATAATCCGTGAACTTAGGCATGGCCATATTGGGCATCTCACCTTTTTCTGGTTCACGTTTGAACTTAGGTCCCGTTTTCGGTTTGGCCCCTCCCGCCTCGAAATGTTTAATTTGTTCGGTGACCTGGTCAATGATAACCTGCTGCTGACCTTTTGGGTTTGACTTTATGGGGCTTAATGCCTTTGCCCCTTCGTCCACTGGGTTGGTGGTATCAATGTCCAGTTTATCTGAGACATTGCCCATCTCCATCGTACCCACATGTGGATTACTTGCTGGTGCAGCTAGGTCATCCTCATCCCCGCTTTCCTCTTTAATATTTTGCATGGAGGATAGGGCCTCCATTGTGTCGGCTGGCACATTGACGGACAGGTTGCCATTTTTGGAAAAGTCAACTCTGTCCAGCAACTCGTCAGTCACCTTTAAATATGGGATGGTGCTGATATTCTGTCTACTAATGTTACCCATTGTAGACCTGAATTGTATTATTCTTTCAGCCGTCTTGTCTCTGACACCCGGCAGTACATTCAACTCTGCCGCCATGCAAAAATTGATCTGAATTTTTTGTGTCATTTTTCTTATATTGAGTTCACAGTACGAATTTGTGATTATTCAATATTGCGTATTGTATCAATTTCACACCGTAGTTGTGAATAATTAATACCACAAAGAAATTAATACAAATAATATATTGTGCAGTTTCACACTATAGTGTTGTGAATCTCTGTACAATATGGACTTAATAAATAAATAAATAGGTTAGTAAATAAACATTCAACACAGATAACTGATATTTAATTCAAAATCAAAATTCAATATATGTGAAATAGAATGAATTATTTAAAAAAAAAAAATGTAACTCTCCCTAGAATGGAATTGTGATTTCACATTACACACTATAAAGTGTGAAAGGTTGTGCATTTCACATGCCACCTGGGAATGATAAATAGAATTGATGGAAAAAAAATAAATATAATTAAATAACTATTAGATTTACCATTTTGGTACTTTTTGGTTCATTCCGCCAGTTACCTGGTCATGTGGCCAGGCCAGCCGGCGGTGAACGGGAAAATTCAAAAATAAAAACTATTCCAATTTTGTTTGTTCAATTCCTATTAATAACAAAATGAGTGTGGAAAGAATCCACACTAAAAAGTAATATTGAAAGCGCTGTAAACCGCCGACGTGGCGTGATATTTCGCGCCCAAATGTGGCGCGAAACACGCAAATTACCCCACCCACTCAGAAGTGTGTGGGGTGCAACAAGTCGCTTTCACAGCGGCAAAAAGCATAAATACCTTCCTCCGCTGGGAGTTCAATTGCTCGCAGTGCCATTGTTGTAAAGCATCTGTACATACTTACCAAGTATTGGTTCCGGAACGGAGTACTTTGGCAAGTAGAATGTATAGACGTCTTTACAGGTTGGTGTGTGAGCTCGAACTGGCTTCTAGCGGGTGAATGGTGACGTCACCCGCTTCGGCGCAGGCGCAATGGATTAGGCTGGATCGCAGGTGTCGATCCACCAGTGGTAGAATTACAACACCAGGTTCTAGGGTGCACCAAATCTCACATTTACCCTACTGTGAACCCAATAAAATGGGACAGTGTAAATAAAGAAATCCCCGCCATGAACTATTCTCTAACCAACAAATTCATTTTAGGCATATTAATTTTAAAACCCCATGCAAATCCTATACTTTTAATAGGCAAATATAAATTATTATATGACTTGAACACCGAGATAGAGTTTTGATAAACGGTTTTGTAGTGTAATGCATATTAAATCACGGGTATTTTAAGAACCCATACAAAATCCAAGTAGTGAAAGATCTTGGTGCTTGTTATAGATAAGTAGGTCAATTGAAACAGTTCCTGAAAATGACTGGGACTGATTGATTGGCTGTAAAATCGATCATAAAAATCAGGATTTCCATTTTCTAGCGTGTGACATTTTGTACAGAAATAGGGCGTTTGAGGTGTAAATGTGTAGAGCAGTTTCGGGTTTCAAAGTGAGATACTTTCTCATTGGACTAGTCCTTTGAATGAGACTTAAAACTTTACTTTAGGGTTAGCTCTCTAAAATGCACAGTTCAATACAGCGAGGGTCAATAAAATTAATGCTTATCTTACGTTTCAAAGTTGAATCATCATAACATTATAGCTATGTGTGGTAATATGCATCTAGTTCTGTTCTATAATTGACTCTTATTTCCTCATTTTTGTATCTTCATACTGTCTATAACAGTTTTGTACATGTATATTATAATTGTTTTAATGTTTGCTTTTATACCGATAAGCAGTTTGAAATAACTTGTACATTATTAGCATAAAGTATGAATATTGTGTGTGGAGATATTAAGGGATAGTTATTGGGAGGGATCAAATGTTTCGTAAGCTAGATCTGCTATGGTATTTTTGTTTAATTGCGCATGCGCTGTCTATCTACTTCCTTTTATCTTGCTGAAGCACACATGAGGTCGGTACTTTTTCATTTGAGTATAAAACTGATTTTTCTCACTTTTATCTACTTGACTTCTTATTTCTGTTTATTCTATCCTAATGCCCTGTTGTTATACGGTATTTCGCCATAATTTATTCTCATGATGCTTGGAATTAATCCGAGTTTTGTATATATAGCTTTTGTCAAGCCCAAACAGGCTTTAATTTTCATTCTGTTATCCCGAACCTGGGAAACAGTGGTCAGTATTACATTGACATTTACGAGTTATAACATTGCTAATTGTTATTAAATTTGATTTCACTGAATAGAAGGATTCGCTGACGGCATCTTATGGGGCCGCACCGATCTCATAGTATATCGTTCCGCTTCTGGAGCCGCACCGATTATCGATCTTCTGGTATATCATTCTCCTGTCAACTCCGCGCCGACACCGTTCATCAGGTATATCGTTCTGCTTCTGGATCCGCACCGATTACTGAGCCTCCGGTTTATCGTTGTGTTTTAGAATCCACGCTTGTTTTGTAACGTGGACGTTCCTGAAATGATATGCGAAGACAGCAGTATTTTTGTCTTAACGGAGGATTTACAATTGTGGCCAACAACAAAAACGAAACGGATGGAATGTGTTGGATAGTAGTGGATCAACTGATATAACGAGAATGACAAAGATCAACCTCACTAAAAAAGAAAGGGTGAGGTGGGGGAAAAATCAGTTTTATACTTAAATGAAAAGTACCGACCTCATGTGTGCTTCAGCAAGATAAAAGGAAGTAGATAGACAGCGCATGCGCAATTTAACGAAAATGCCATAGCAGATCTAGCTTACGAACGTTTGGTCCCTCCCAATAACTATGGCTATAACTAGTAATAGCCCTTATTATTGGAAGGCACCAACGGACAAACACATAAGAAAAATATTATCATTTATTAAATTGTATGGCAAATATTAGGCGCGCCTCCAAATAGCGACTGCCGCAACACATACATATTAAATGGCAGCCTAAACATGTAAAACAAAGGAGGGCATGCCCATAAACCTGATATCTTTAAGAAGCTCATAGGCTTAAACAAGAGATGAAGCCCTAAAAGGTTCAAACAAAAGCGGGCATGGCCCAACGGCCGTATACCGTTAGTGAAGCTCAAAGGGTTTTAATAATTGTTTATTCAAAAACTCTAATGCTAATGTAAAATGTTTCTTCATTTAATCACTTGAACGTTATTTCTTTTGTATGTTTACAATAATTTGCACGACCGAACTAGGCATGATGCACCATCAATAAGCCCCAACAGGCTTTAATTTTCATGCTGTAATCCCGACCTGAACAGTGGTCAGTATTACATTGAAATTTACTAATTATACATTGCTAATTTTCTTAAATTTGATTTCACTGAATTGACGGATTCGCTGACGGCCATTGGCAGCGATCAAAATGAATTTGATAATGCCACAGAGCAGCAATCAAAGAAATTTGATACTGCCACCGCCAAAGAAAATGATTTGGCAAAAACGAATCCCTCACTGCGAAGAAAAGAGGATATTCATTGTATGAATATGTAACTCGCATACAGTACTGTATATTATTAAATATATATATATATATATATATCATAAGCGTGAGGCCGCGCCTACCATAATTAAAACCAATGCGCTGTATATAACTGCAAAGGAACATTTCTGGTACTGGCACCATTAAGTAACAACTGTATATCGCTTGTAATAAAGTGCAACAACTTTGCAAGTGCTAGTCTGACTGTGCACAACAACTGCAAAACTGAGTTAAATGAACCAAAATTAGAGTGGGTTGGACTGACTTCAATCATCCCCTAGTATATAGCAACAATAGCTGTGCAAGTCAAAACTGTACACCAATACATCGGACTCTAGGTTCAACTCTATGTCGGCTAGGAGCCGCTAAACTGCTCAATGTCGTAAACGGGGCGGGAGGGTGGGGTGGGGCGGGTGGTGGGGCTAGAGCCGCTAATCCTGTTCAAGGTCGTAAAAGGGGGTCACCGCTCACCACACGACATGCTGACCATGTAAATACTCTTTCGGTAACAACTGAATATCATCCTGTGAATAATTAAATTAAGCGACATAGAGTATTTACAGTTGTATAGAGTATTAAGTTGCGCATTGATAAATAATTAGGTAATTACCAGGTGTCTCCGGCAGCTATCCTCTATTATGTATAGAAGAAAAACAATTGTATAACAGTGTACTCAGTGATAGGAGACTCGGTAATGAGTGTCAATACTGAATAACGCATTATGACCTCTTAAATGTAGAGACAGTGGAGGTTAATGCCGCCCCATTCTAAAAGACTAGTCAGTATCGTGAAATGGTATCAACCATACAGTACGGTCAGACTTCCCATCCGCAAAAGGAACTCTATAATTATGACCAAATATGTTAGTGGAACATGGCACACATACTTAAAGGCAACAACAAAAACTGAGTGTTATCAGGTATCCTCAAAGTAATTCATTCGTCATAAAACAAGCGTTTCAAAGATGAATTTTCAACTCAAATCGCATTTCAAATTTTAACCAGGGCAATCGGGAAAACATTAGTGAAAGTGCTTAATATGACGATCACTGATTGAATATGTGTTCTAGATAAACCCATTCTTGCACCTATTACTGAGATGGGACCAGTCCTAAACTCCTCGTTTAATACGATAACAGCGTAATATTGTGATTATTGTGTGTCCATTCGTCGTATTAAACTTTAGATTATTTATGGATTGTTTATCGTATTCGGTGATGGAAAATTGTTTTTATTTATTTTATTTATTTATTTTTTAAATGCTTATTATTATGTACTGTGTTTTTATGTATTTATTTTATGTTATTTTAATCCTACAATCTTAAGTTTATGACAGCTAAAGCTAGAAGCCAGTCTGTATTTATTAAATAATTACTGCTTTGATTATCTATTAAATACGTATCTTCTTTCTTCTTCGTCTTCGTCACATATACATGGCCTACATCAAGGTACTTACTATAATGATTTACCTATACAAAGCAATACAGTGTAGGCCACCTATAACCTGAATTTGTTAGTCTAAAATACAACTGCCTCTGCAGAAAAAATCGGCAGCCAATGTGTATACACTCGCGAGTCATTTTACCACGCAGTTATAGAGATTTCTCCAATCAAAATATCATTACTCTGCCTTTACTCTGTATATTGCAATTATGAGTCAGCCACTATATTGTTTAATGGAAGAAATGTGTCTCGACAACAGATAGCAGTTACTACTTGACTTGATTTGTTAGAATTTTTATTCATTTATGTATTTATTTGATATAGATATTTATTTATTTTTCTTTTATTTTTTTTTATTATTATAGTTTATTTATTCATCCATTTATTTTTTTTCATTTATTTTTATTTATTTTTTACAAAAGCAGATAACATAATTTTAAATTTTAATTAATTAATCGAATCTATTATTTTAGTTATTTATTTCTTATATTCTTTTTTTTTTTTTTTCTTATTTATTATGTCTTTTCTTTTTTATTTTTTTTTTATTTATTTTAATAGATAACAGAGTATAAATGTCGCCAATGACTGGATAACAGTCCCCTTTAGCTGTGTTAATTCTTAGGTCATTCATTTGTGAGAAATCTAAAGGATGCCGACATGTGAATACTATTTAAGAGCATACCATGACCTGATAAAGTACTAGCCCAATGAATCATGGTCCGCCAGACACACGATAAAGTTGGCTTGATCTAACGATTTTAATGACGTCTAAGCAATCACGGATACTCCTGTATATCGTTCAAACCTAATGTACGACGTCAGATGCATAAATAATCGCACCAGGATTCCATAATCCGCCCTTTTCCCATCACATGCTCATGCAGATTAATATATTCTTTCTTTCTTTCTTTTTTATTACTTCCTTATTTTATATTATTATTATTTATTTTTATTGACTTACTTATTATTATTATTATTCATTATTATTATTAATTATTCTATTGATGTTATTTTATTATGAATACTTTTTTTTTTTCCAATTATTTATTTATTTCTTCATTTATTTATTATTAGTTAATATGCATTTTACTGTTTGTGTAAATTTGAGAAAAACCATTTTACCGAACGAGGTGACTAGAAGTATCAATTATGTTGAGGAAAGATGTTATGAAGCAAGCAAATTACGATATCGCCAAGTGTGAACTGTTATAATTAATGCATTATAAGGGGGCACGTCATGATTATTCTAGAAACATCTAAAACTATAAAATTGTTCCAGTTCATGATAAAACACTTTTATCAATCCAAATATGATGTTAGAACCATTTGTTAATGTCTAACTTTGAATACACCATATAGCTAGGATGGAATCATACGCAAAATGCTGAATTAACCCTGGTCGTCACTAGGATAGCACGTATTTACTGGCAGAATACATTTCTCTGCAAATAAGGATACTTTTTTGTCTTGCTTTTGAGTCCTGTCATGTATGAATGATTGGATAGTCAATAATTTTATCACATCATAGGAAGTAAAGTTTGTGTTTTTGTGGCTAACCCAAAACATTACACAGTAGTACTCTAAATATTAAGGTGAAAACAACTCTGTGCACCTACGTACTTGTACCATCCTGTAATCAAAATAATTACTTTCCAGGTTATGCATGCAATAGTAATTTGAGAACATAAGTATGTCAAAGTAAACTTGACTTCTTACATGTATGGTTAACCGGTACAGGTATATGGTGAAATATCGACTCCTAACCGTGTGTCCTCGATAGCTCAGTGTTATAGCCCTGGTACGGTAAACAGATACCCTGGGTTTGAGTCCCGGTTGAAGGAACGATTTTCACCACCTGTTATATTTGGGGGCTCGTCCGGGATCCAGGACCGTGTCTGTTAGAATGAAACAGTATGAAAATAAGTCTGACAGCAGGCCTGGAGTTAACTCCACTAGAAATTCAGGGACGAATTCAATCTGGTGGGGGTGTATGTAACCGGGTACAGGTAAATGGTGAATAATCGATTCCTAACCGTATGTCCTCGATAGCTCATTGGTTAGAGACCTGGTACGGCAAACCAGAGAACCTGAGTTCGATTCCGGTGAGGAACGATTTTTCACCACCTGTTATATTTAAAATGGCACATATTGAGTATTTTTACTATGGATAGCACTGCGAGACTCAACTTTCTTTCTGATCCTGAAGGCAGGTATGATCGTCGGAGAGGCTTTTGTCTGAAAACTTTATGATATGCAGGAGCCGTGAAGTAGAGATATTAAGGACTCGTATACATGTGTGCAGGTGTGCGTAGTAGTTTACTAACACATGCAAAGAGTCAGTCAGTGTCAAGTGGGGCATTTTGAGCCCACGTTCACCTTATTTCGGTCGCGATTTATCAAAGTCGCCTATGTAAAACAGTAAAATAGTCTGAAAGGTTGGCTTGCTAAACACTGCAGGAAGCCTCGGCAGTCAAATGGTTCAATACATGCGTTGTGTACGATATGGTGTGGGTTTGTGTACCAATACGATATGGGTGTGGGTTTGTGTAAGAATAATATATGGGTGTGGCTTTTGATCTCTTCTGATACACAGCTTGTCTGTAACAGACATTATCGTACATAATCCTCTCCCAGGTTGCCGCTCAAAATGTAACCTTACACCTGAATAATCATGTGTTTGGGCCTATTTATAGCGACTGTCAAATGCTCAGATCTTATCGGGTAACACTGATGAACTTTGTAAAATACTTAAATACTAATTTCAAATGTTTCTGAATAACAATACAAAAATATTGCCTGTCATGGCAGGGCATACAGTATAACTTTTCGAAACAATGACATTCTTCTTGTCTGTCTACTTTAGAGTGTGAAATATTAAATTTCATAAAGCCACTTTTCATATTAATCTTATACAAGTACATGACTGTCAGCTGATGTTGTTGTCTGTATGTGACAGTTGTTCAGAAGGTACCGACGTATCATGTTGACGCACTGCACTTCACTATCTATCGGATACAGGATCCAGTATTACTGAAGAAAATGTTAAGGGTTTTGTCGAGAGACGAGACACGAAATGTCATACAGCTATATTTGATATCGAATGAAGGTTAAATTTTCTACTTAACATACTTCAAATTAGCTTTCGCAATTGGTCCAATTTTTTTTCTAGCTATCCGCGAAATTGCAGCAAAAAATATGAGAAAAAAATGAAAATTTTGGAAGGCACATTTTGAAATAAAATACAATATATTCCGAATATGTATGACGATCGTGCATTATATAGGATTATTTAATGAAATATGCATATATTGGTAAGTATACGTGTATTTTATCAACGGGAGATAATTACGAATAAAACTGCATGATCGTTTCATTAAGTTTTAGATGCAAATCTTTTTTCATTGTTGTTTTTTATGCAAAAATTAGAATATAAATGCCTTTACAAGTACATATATAAATATCCACGATCCGTCATGTTAAACTCATTTAAGACCATCGCACAACACACCACCACCACCACCATCTTTGAATAAACTGAAAGCGACGTTATATTCTTATACATGCAGCGACGTATACATTTGGATAATAAATAAGATTAAAACTTTTTAATGAAAGTATGTTTGATTTCACGAACTATATTGTTATTATAAAATCACATTCAATGCAGGTAAGTATTGTATTTCACGAAAATACTGAAGATACGTATTGAATTTTAATGAGAAATTAGACGCGTGATAAAAGCAAGATCCATACTTTTGTTACATAGATTTTGCATTATGTTTTGTTATTCAGCAACTTTCTATACCCTTTGTGAAGACAGAAAGATTGTGTCATGTGAAATTCTCCGAAATGTGACCTAAACTGTCTATTTTAAATAATTAAATTAATAATTTGTAAATAATTTTAATCATAATTTGATTTCAAATTTATCATCAGCCAACCAAGAAGGTTACAAGATAGTATCTCCTAGAAAATCAACTATTTCGATCTCCGTCTAGGTCTTCTCAGGCGTTGGTATCAAAATATTACCATGATATAGATGTTCCCGCTATATATATATATTTTTTTTTATATATAACTTTTCTACAATATAACGAATTGTCAATAAAACAAATTTGATCAATATACGTATGCGTTTTAAAAATTAAGTGTCATTACTTTCAGTATGTTCTCCTCTAAAACTGTATTTATATCCATATTTATACAGCGTCTTCCAACTTTCACTACTTGTGTTGCCATCATCAGCGTTTGGTTTGATATTACAACACTGTTGCTAAAACATGAACAGAATTCTATGCATGACAATTTATTCTGAACACATGAGCAAGAAACTGTGTCACATGACAGTTTCTTTTGACATCTGCAATACATTATAACCAGAATTTCATCCGCAACCTTCCCTGTAAACATTCCTGGAATAA
>JAWPHD010020635.1:0-31060 GCA_037043455.1 Cyrtodaria siliqua | reverse complement strand
ATACCCAGTATTGATATTTGATATACCCACCTTACATACAGCACAAATACAGGTGAATACCCAGTATTGATATACCCACCTTACATACAGCACACATACAGGTGCATACCCAGTATTGATATACCCACCTTACATACAACACACATACAGGTGAATACCCAGTATTGATATATCCACCTTACATACAGCACACATACAGGTGAATACCCAGTATTGATATACCCACCTTACATACAGCACACATACAGGTGAATACCCAGTATTGATATACCCACCTTACATACAGCACAAATACAGGTGAATACCCAGTATTGATATTTGATATACCCACCTTACATACAGCACAAATACAGGTGAATACCCAGTATTGATATACCCACCTTACATACAGCACACATACAGGTGAATACCCAGTATTGATATACCCACCTTACATACAGCACACATACAGGTGAATACCCAGTATTGATATACCCACCTTACATACAGCACACATACAGGTGAATACCCAGTATTGATATATCCACCTTACATACAGCACACATACAGGTGAATACCCAGTATTGATATACCCACCTTACATACAGCACACATACAGGTGAATACCCAGTATTGATATATCCACCTTACATACAGCACACATACAGGTGAATACCCAGTATTGATATACCCACCTTACATACAGCACACATACAGGTGAATACCCAGTATTGATATACCCACCTTACATACAGCACAAATACAGGTGAATACCCAGTATTGATATACCCACCTTACATACAGCACACATACAGGTGAATACCCAGTATTGATATACCCACCTTACATACAGCACACATACAGATGCATACCCAGTATTGATATACCCACCTTTTTCCCAACAGTTAATATATCAGTTAATATAACCATGATAACAGTTAATATAACAGTGTTGTGTATTTTCTGGTATTTTCTCAGATTCAGTGGAAGGAATGTTTCCCATCCTTGGCTTCAACAGTAAATACACAACTAACATATTCATATATATACTTAAATGCATGTCCATATTGTATCATTATTGTGAACTGTTGCTGCTATTTTAAATCATCACCTTAATATGCATGCTTTATTGTAATGATGAGCATTTATGAGACATGTTAATGATAATTACAGGCACCATAATTACAGGCACCACATCCAGCGTATTGCTTAAATTTCCAAATTTTACTGCACAACACTATAATCATGTTTAACAGTATAGCATTTAAATACCTTTGTTTATAAATGTGCATTTAAATTTCAATACTATTATTACAGTTAAGTATTATATAACTAGTAAAAATTGAACAAATATTTTAATTCACCTGGTAAAAGATAAAGAGAAGTTATAGTACATGATACTTTTTGTTTGAGCATTGACTTCTGTATTAGCCATCATATATCATGGTTGCTTTTAGTAACTGCTTCTTTGGTGAAAGAGTGGTGGTGTAGGTTCACACTTATGATTTTTGTAGCAGGGTATTATTCATCTGAGTCTATAAACTCTCTGTTAATTTCATTGATATAATTGTTATGCTTTTTATGCCCCCACCACCTAATAGTGAGGTGACATATAGTGAGCCATGTCCGTACGTCCATCCGTCGGGACGGGACGTCTGTCCCAAAAATGTTGTGTGTCTATCTCCTCCCACAGTTTTCGACTGCTTATTTCAAAACTTTACAGGATGCTTACCTATGACATCAAGATGTTTGTTTGTATTGGGTTTTACGTCATTTTCAACACATGTAAGGTTATTAATGACGGTCAATTTTTTGTGGTGGAGGCAGACCACCCACTCTTCCTGGGTAGAACCAGTACACCTCCCGTCATCCATACAAATCGACACTTCCTCACAAGTCAAGCTGCCAGTGGGAGGCGAAGGTTTACAATGCAATGTCGTTAACCATTCGACCACCATGCGATGTGCATATCGATTCGGCACCAAAATCAAACTTGTATTACCGGAGTTATGGCCTTTTTAGATCACCTGAGCCGAAGGGTCAAGGTGATCTATTGGGATCACTCTTCGTCTGTCGTCCGTCCGTCCGTCGTTAACTTTTGCTTCAAACGACTTCTTCTCAGGAACCGCCTCGCCAATTTTGACCAAACTTCACATGGATGATCCTTAGATGAATGCTTTTTAGATTTGTTAAAATTAGGTCAGTGCGACATCCAAGATGGCCACCATTACCATATATGGTTGAAACCTTAAAAAATCTTTTTCTCAAGAACTGCTGGACAAATTTCGATAGTTTTTGTCTCGCCTTTTTGAACAAAAAAAAGAGACATAAGTGTTGCTTTTCCGGCAGCGGCGGCGTCAACATTTAAGTTTTGCGTTTAGGTCATTTTCTCATAAACTGTATGCACTAGACCTTTCAAACTTTGTTTATAGTTGTATCATGGGTGGTACATCGCAACGTGACAAAGCAAATGTGGAAGTGACCTTGACCCTCCAAGCAAAGAGCAGATAACTTACTAGTAATTTTTAGGTTCAACTTTTGCGTTTATGTCACTTTTTCACAAACTGTATGCACTAGACCTTTCAAACTTTGCTTATAGTTGTATCTTGGGTGGTACATGGCAACATGACAAAGCAAATGTGGAAGTGACCTTGACACTCCAAGCAAAGAGCAGATAACTTAAAAATTGTTAGGTTCAACTTTTGCGTTTAGGTCACTTTTTCACAAACTGTATGCACTAGACCTTTAAAACTTTGCTTATAGTTGTATCTTGAGCGGTACATCGCAACATGACAAAGCAAATGTGGAAGTGACCTTGACCGTCCAAGCAAGGGCAGATAACCTTATAATTTTTACTTTCAACTTTGGCGTTTAGGTCACTTTTTCACAAACTCTATGCACTACTTTGCTTATAGTTGTATCGTGAGTGGTACATTGCAATGTGACAAAGCAAATGTGGAAGTGACCTTGACCATCCAAGCAAAGGGCAGATAACTTTAATTGTTACATTTACATCACTTTCTCATGAACTAAAATTATGCACTAGATGTTTTAAGCCTAATTTATAGCTTAATCTTTGGAAGAAAATATATTCTGTTTTGACGTAGTTGTGTCTTTGGTAGTGCATCTTTTTTTTGGATGCCTGGATTTCATCTGTGACCTTGATCTACTTCTTGGAGCTGAGGATTTTAAGCTCTACTGGCCAAAGGCCTTCATTTTTCATCCAAACTTTACCAGATTGTTAATATCAATGAAAGCTTGCACAAGTTCGAAAACCTGCCAGATCAGACCAATAACAGCGAAGTTATGGCCTTTGATTTAGTTAAAAATGCTATATTTTGCCTCGTTAATATAATTGGGTTTTCATTTTTCATCTGATCTTTACCAAACTTTACCAGATGTTTTGCCTTTTTTTTTCTTTTTAGTATATATTTTTTTTTTTTTTTTTTTTTTTAATAGATATATTTTTCAATTTTTTCTTTTTTTTTCTTTCTTATTTCATTATTATTATTTTTTTTTTTTTTGGTGGCAACGCCGTGTTCGCAGGAATAATTGCTGTGCCTATTGCATTTTTTTTCTGGTTCGTTGATTTTTGATGGAGTTAATATATATTTTTTTAATTTCTTTTCGGCGCTACTCCTCCTAAATGCCTTGTTGGATTTCGACAAAACTTGGCAGGAAGCATCGGTAAGATGTCTAGTTGTGCATATCATGCTTTTGTTCCAGTTTGCTGATTTGTGACGGAGTAATGGCACTTTGACATTTTTACTTTAAATTTCTTGTCGGCGCTACTCCTCCTAAACAGCTTGTTGGATTTCTACAAAATTTGGCAGGAAGCCTCAGTATGACAGGGCCGAGGATCTGTTTTGGGGGACTGCGACCCATACCCTTGGGTGGGGGATTTTTAGTGTGCTTTATAGGAAAGGGGGAATTATTTTGTGGCTATAATTTTGATTATAATCATTGTTTTATATAGTCTACATGTTTTATTTGTATTAAATACAGTTCGTATTCAATATTTTACGTACCAGAAGTTGTTTTTTAGCTCGACTGATCAGAGATCAGCAGAGCTTATGCCGTGGTGCGGCGTCCGTCGTCCGTCTGTCCGTCTGTCCGTAAACTTTTTTTTGTAGTGACTACTCCTCTGAAACTACTGAATGGATTTTCATGAAACTTTACAGAAATGTTGCCCATGAAGTCTAGTTGATCCTAGCAAAAATTCATGTTGATGTGAAATCCAAGATGGCTGCCAAATCTAAAAATAGGTTTTTAAAATACAAGTTTGTAGCGACTACTACTTGAAAACTCTAAGTGATATTGATATGGGACTTTTTCTAAAATGATCAGCATGACATGATGTTGGTCCTTGTCGAAAATCGTTTTGATTCGACGTTAAACATGGCTGCCAGCAGCCATCTTTGTTTACATAGAGTTTTATAGTAAAAACTTGTAGCGACTACTCCTCTGAAACTACTTGGCGGATTTTCATGAAACTTCACAGGAATGTTGCTCTTAATGTCTAATTGATCCTAGCAAAATTTCAGATCGGCCAGAAATTCAAGATGGCCACCACAGCTAAAAATAGATTTTTAGCTCTACTAATCAGAGATCAGCAGAGCTTATGCCATGGTGCGGCGTCCGTCGTCCGTCTGTCCGTAAACTTTTTTCTGTAGCGACTACTCCTCTGAAACTACTGAATGGATTTTCATGAAACTTTACAGAAATGTTGCCCATTAAGTCTAGTTGATCCTAGCAAAAATTCATGTTGATGTGAAATCCAAGATGGCCGCCAAATCTGAAAATAGGTTTTTAAAATACAAGTTTGTAGCGACTACTTCTTGAAAACTATAAGTGATATTGATATGGGACTTTTTCTAAAATGATCAGCATGACATGACGTAGGTCCTTGTCGAAAATCGTTTTGATTCGACGTTAAACATGGCTGCCAGCGGTCATCTTTGTTTACATAGAGTTATATAGTAAAAACTTGTAGCGACTACTCCTTTGAAACTACTTGGCGGATTTTCATGAAACTTTACAGGAATGTTGCTCTTAATGTCTAATTGATCCTAGCAAAATTTCAGATCGGCCAGAAATTCAAGATGGCCACCACAGCTAAAAATAGATTTTTAAAAAAGAAGTTTGTAGCGACTACGTCTTGAAAACTATAAGTGATATTGATATGGGACTTTTTGTAAAATGATCAGCATGACATGATGGTTATCAGAGTCAAACATTATTTTGATTCGACGTTAAACATGGCTGCCAGTGGCCATCTTTGTTTACATAGAGTTATATAATGAAAACTTGTAGCGACTATTCCTCTGAAACTACTAAACAGATTTTCATGAAACTTCACAGGAATGTTGCTTTTGATGTCTAATTGATCCTAGCAAAATTTCAGGTCGGCCGGAAATTCAAGATGGCCGCCACGGCTAAAAATAAATTTTCAAAATACAAGTTTGTATCGACTTCTTCTTGAAAACTATAAGTGATATCGCTATGGGACTTTTTCTAAAATGATCAGCATGACATGATGTTGGTCCTTGTCAAAAATTGTTTTGATTCAACGTTAAACATTGCTGCCAGCGGCCATCTTTGTTTACATAGAGTTATATAGTAAAAGATTGTAGCGACTACTCCTTTGAAACTACTTGGCGGATTTTCATGAAACTTTACAGGAATTTTGCTCCAAAATGTCTAATTGATCCTAGCAAAATTTCAGATCGGCCAGATATTCAAGATGGCCGCCACAGCTAAAAATAGATTTTTGAAAAAGAAGTTTGTAGCGACTACGTCTTGAAAACTATAAGTGATATTGATATGGGACTTTTAGTAAAATGATCAGCATGACATGATGGTTATCAGAGTCAAACATTATTTTGATTCGACGTTAAACATGGCTGCCAATGGCCATCTTTGTTTACATAGAGTTATATAATGAAAACTTGAAGCGACTACTCCTCTGAAACTACTTGACGGATTTTCATGAAACTTCACAGGAATGTTGCTCTTGATGTCTAATTGATCCTAGCAAAATTTCAGGTCGGCCAGAAATTCAAGATGGCCGCCACGGCTAAAAATAAATTTTCAAAAAAAATGTCTGTAGCGACTACTTTCTGAAATCAAAATCAATCAGTAGAGCTTCATGGTCATTGACCTCTTGTTAAAAACTAAGTTTGTAGCGACTACTTCTTGAAAACTATAAGTGATATTGATATGGGACTTTTTCTAAAATTATCAACATGACATGATGGTTATCCGAGTCGAACATTATTTTGATTCGACGGTAAACATGCATGGCTGCCAGTGGCCATCTTTGTTTACATAGAGTTATATAATGAAACCTTGTAGCGATTACTTCTCTGAAACTACTTGATAGATTTTCATGAAACTTCACACGAATTTTGCTCTTGATGTCTTATTGATCCTAGCAAAATTTCAGCTCGGCCGGAAATTCAAGATGGCTGCCATGCTTAAAAATAGATTTTCAAAATACAAGTTTGTAGCGACTACTTTTTGAAAACTATAAGTGATATTTATATGGGACTTTTTCTAAAATGATCAGCATGACATGATGGTGGTCCTTGTCAAAAATCGTTTTGATTCAATGTTAAACATGGCTGTTAGTGGCCATCTTTGTTTACATAGAGTTATATAATGAAAACTTGTAGCGACTACTCCTCTGAAACTACTTGACGGATTTTCATGAAACTTCACAGGAATGTTGCTCTTGGTGTCTAATTGATCCTAGCAAAATTTCAGGTGGGCCGGAAATTCAAGATGTCCGCCAAGGCTAAAAATAATTTTTCGAAAAACAAGTCTGTAGCGACTACTTCCTGAAATCAAAATCAATCAGTAGAGCTTCAAGGTCATTGACCTCTTGTTTATAATTTTTTTAATTTATTTTTTTCAGCGGGGAATTTTGAGTCTGAAATGGGGGGAAAAAACATACTTTTTGGAGTGGGAAATGCATCCGGTTACCGGACGCAATTTTGGACAAGTTCGAAAACCACCTACATCTAGTTAGTAATGACAGGTTATGGCCCTTGATTTGTTCCCCCACACCCATTTTTATAAAATTTCATTCATAGAAGAAAGTGGGACAAATTAAAAAATGCCCATGCCAGACTAGACTCAGCAGACTTATTGCCCATGATTACCAGGTGAGCGATCTAAGGCCATCCTATCCCTGTTGTTTTTGCAATGTTTTAAAAAAACTACTGATGGGAATTTTATGTTGACAACCCTTGATATAAGAGCCGTTTTAGCCAGTAGAGCATCCACAGGCCCTCTTGGGCTTCTTGTTTTTAGCTCTACTGATCAGAGATCAGCAGAGCTTATGACGTGGTGCGGCGTCCGGCGTCCGTCTGTCCGTCTGTCCGTAAACTTTTATTTATAGTGACAACTTCTCTGAAACTACTGGATTGTTGCTCTTGATGTCTAATTGATCCTAGCAAAATTTCAGATCTGCCAGAAATTCAAGATGGCCGTCACAGCTAAAAAAAGATTTTTAAAAAATAAGTTTGTAGCGACTACTTCTTGAAAACTATAAGTGATATTGATATGGGACTTTTAGTAAAATGATCAGCATGACATGATGGTTATCAGAGTCAAACATTATTTTGATTCGACGTTAAACATGGCTGCCAATGGCCATCTTTGTTTACATAGAGTTATATAATGAAAACTTGTAGCGACTACTCCTCTGAAACTACTCGACGGATTTTCATGAAACTTCACAGGAATGTTGCTTTAATGTCTTATTGATCCTAGCAAAATTTCAGGTCGGCCGGAAATTCAAGATGGCCGCCACGGTTAAAAATAGATTTTCAAAAAACAAGTCTGTAGCGACTACTTCCTGAAATCAAAATCAATCGGTAGAGCTTCAAGGTCATTAACCTCTTGTTTCATCTCAGCAAATAGCAAACTCGATTGTTTTTAGTTACTAAAATGTTTACAAACTGTCATTTAAGCATGATAGACCTTTTTATTTTTAAGTCCAGCAGACATGTGAATCCACGGATTTCTTGTTCTTTTAAAATGATCGCCAATGCCTAGACTATCATGTTTGTTCAAATGAAGTCCATGGCACGGGGTCAAAAATGGCCGTGCCCCGGTGGTCCAAAAGTTTGTATATTGAGTGGGTCACAATTATAAATAGACTTCTATAGGAAAAAATCAAAAAAAACTTCTTCTCTGAAACTACAGGAGCCAGAGGTTTAATGTTTTGCATTTACTATCAGCTTACGGTCCTTCACCAAGTTTGTTCAAATGGTGACCCTGGGGTCGCATTTGGCCCCGCCCCAGGGGTCACATGTTTTACATAGACTTGTATAGGGTAAAACTTTAAAAAAATCATCTTCTCTGAAACTACAAGAGCCAGAGGTTTAATATTTTGTATTTACTATCAGCTTATGTTCCTTCACCAAGTTTGTTCAAATGGTGACCCTGGGGTCATATTTGGCCCCGCCCCTGGGGTCACATGTTTGACATAGACTTGTTTAGGGAAAAAATCATCTTTGCTGAAACTACAAGAGCCAGAGGTTTAATATTTGGCAGTTACTATCAGCTTATGAGGATGTAACCCCCCCCCCCACCTTCCACACCCCGACCCCCCGAGTACTGAATACGCCTTATTTTAGACCTAAAACACCTAAGAGCTGGGATCTTCTAGATGAATGAAGGCCCGATTATCAAAATTAGACCTTTATTTACATTTTATGATTTTTTTGTACAAATTTGGTTTTATAAATACATTTTATGGGTACTAAATACTAAATAGTGTGTTGTGCGAGTACTGCGTACCAGACTCGTGCGTACTGAATACCGTCTAAAACGCCTTGAATACTGCATACCAAAAGGGAGGGTTTCAGCCTCGCTTATGGTCTTTCACCAAGTACATTTGGCCCCACCCCAGGGGTCACATGTTTTACATAGACTTGTATAGGGAAACACTTAAAAAAATCTAAAAAAATCTTCTTCTCCGAAACTACAAGAGCCAGAGGTTTAATATTTTGCATTTAATATAAGCTTATGGTCCTCTACCACGCTTGTTCAAATGGTGATCCTGGGGTCACATTTGGCCCAGCCCTAGAGGTCAGATGTTTTAGAAAGACTTAAATAGGGACATTTTTTAAAAAAACGTATTCTCAGAAACAGCTTTGCCAATTTTGACCAAACTTCACATGGATGATCCTTAGATGAATGTTTTTCAAATTTGTTAAAATAAGTTAAACGTGACATTCAAGATGGCCACCATAGAAAAATCTTTGAATTACTTCTTGTACACTGGGAAACTAGGGCTGTGGGTTCAAGTCCCGCCGGAGTTTTCTTTTCATATGTTAAGTTTTCTAAAGTTTGTATATAAAGATTGTGCATGTTTTACATAGACTTATATAGGGAAAACTTAAAAAACTTTCTTTTAAATTGTTAGCATGGAGTTGTGGGTTTAAATTTTGGTTGAGGGTGTTATTGTGTTTTGCACTTGTAAAAAGGTATTGAAAGGAATTTAATGATGAAACCGCTTGATATAAGAGTCGTTTTAGCTTGTAGAACATCCACAGGCCCTCTTGCTCACTTGTTGTTTGTTATTATTAATGACCGCTAACCCCTGGTCTATCAAGTTTGCTCATTTGAAGTCCCTGGGGCCAAAGATGTCTGCAACCCCTAGGTCAAAGTTTGTATGTAGAGATTTTGCATGTTTTTACATAGACTTACATATAAAGGAAAGACTTAAAAACATCTTCAATCAGCATTTGCGAGAGGACATTTTTTTCATTATTGCAAAGATCCTCATGTGATCGATTTTGGGCCATTTTAGCTTGCTTGTTAGCTCGACTGATCAGAGATCAGCAGAGCTTATGCCGTGGTGCGGCGTCTGTCGTCCGTCTGGCCGTCTGGCCGTAAACCTTTATTTGTAGCGACAACTCCTCTGAAACTACTGGATGGATATTCATGAAACTTTACAGAAATGTTGCCCATAAAGTCTAGTTGATCCTAGCAAAAATTCATGTTGATGTGAAATCCAAGATGGCCGCCAAAGCTAAAATAGAGTTTTAATATACAAGTTTGTAGCGACTACTTCTTGAAAACTATAAGTGATATTGATATGGGACTTTTTCTAAAATGATCAGCATGACATGATGTTGATCCTTGTCAAAAATCGTTTTGATTCAACGTTAAACATGGCTGCCAGTGGCCATCTTTGTTTACATAGAGTTATATAGTAAAAACTTGTAGCGACTACTCCTCTGAAACTACTTGGCGGATTGTCATGAAACTTTACAGGAATGTTGCTCTTGATGTCTAATTGATCCTAGAAAAATTTCAGGTCGGCCGGAAATTCAAGATGGCCGTCACAGCTAAAAATAGATTTTTAAAAAATAAGTTTGTAGCGACTACTTCTTGAAAACTATAAGTGATATTGATATGGGACTTTTTCTAAAATGATCAGCATGACATGATGTTGATCCTTGTGGAAAATTATTTTGATTCGACGTTAAACATGGCTGCCAGTGGCCATCTTTGGTTACATAGAGTTATATAGTAAAAACTTGTAGCGACTACTCCTCTGAAACTACTTGACGGATGTTCATGAAACTTCACAGGAATGTTGCTCTTGATGTCTAGTTGATCCTAGAAAAATTTCAGGTCGGCCGGAAATTCAAGATGGTCGCCACAGCTAAAAATAGATTTAAAATAAATACGTTTGTAGCGACTTCTTCTTCAAAACAATAAGAGATATTGATATGGGACTTTTTCTAAAATGATCAGTATGACATGAAGTTGGTCCTTGTCGAAAATCGTTTTGATTTGACGTTAAACATGGCTGCCAGCGGCCATCTTTATTTACGTAGAGTTATATAATGAAAACTTGTAGCGTCTACTCCTCTGAAACTACTTGACGGATTTTCATGAAACTTCACAGGAATGTTGCTCTTAATGTCTAATTGATCCTAGCAAAATTTCAGGTCGGCCGGAAATTCAAGATGGCCACCACGGTTAAAAATAGATTTTCAAAAAACAAGTCCGTAGCGACTTCTTCCTGAAATCAAAATCAATCAGTAGAGCTATAAGGTCATTGACCTCTTGTTTTATTAAATATTACATTAAAATATCTTGTATGTCTATATCTCCTCCCACAGTTTTAAACCAATTGTTTCGAAACTTTACAGGACGCTTACCTATGCTGTCAAGATGTACATATTATTCGGATTCAAAACTTACCTTGTATTACCAGAGTTAATATCCCTTTTTAGCTCCACTATTCGAAAAATAAGAGAGCTTATGTACTTGCATCGGCGTCCCGCATCAAGGTTTTCGTGTAAGCTGTCTTTACAAGTCTATATCTCTTACATTTCTTGTCCTAGCTCAACTAAATTTGGGAATTGGTTTCCTTCTACAAATTCTGGGCTCCCATGGAACCCAAATTGTGATGGCCCATAAAATGTGCATTAAAGACAGATCAAGGTTTGCGTGTAAGCTGTTGTATATATGCTTATATATGATGCCAACATGTGCATACCACTTCCACATCAAAAGCGAACTTCTGTTATCACAGTTACGGCCCTTTTTTCTTCCAATATTTAGTTTTCCAACGATTGTTTTCAGTAAGGGGCATCCATGTCCCATGGACACATTTCTAGTTGTATGTGTGCTTTAGCACTTTAGTAACATATATATCATATTTTCCAGTTTAACTGGTGGGGGACTATAAGATTGCGCATTGACTGTCATTTTGTCTGACCATCCCTCATTGATTTCCATTCATTTAAAAGAAAAACAATATCAAATACTCAGAACTCAGTCCATATGTCTTGTATCAAAATACAGGCCAAGTCTGATTACAAATGCCAGACTTATGGGCCTTCTATAATTAAATTTTTTATGCCTTGGGGTGGTGTCCGTCGTCCGTCTGTCCATCCGTCCGTAAACTTTTTTTGGTAGCGACTACTCCTCTGAAACTACTAGATGAATTTTCATGAAACTTTACAGGAATGTTGCCCATGATGTCTAGTTGATCCTAGCAAAACTTTACGTTGATGTGAAATCCAAGATGGCCACCAAAGCTAAAAATAGATTCTTAAAAAACAAGTTTGTAGTGACTAGTTCTTGAAAAATATAAGTGATATTGATATGGGACTTTTTCTAAAATGATCAGCATGACATGATGTTGGTCCTTGTCGAAAATCGTTTTGATACAACGTTAAACATGGCTTTGGTAGCGACTAGTCCTGAAACGGATTTTCGTGAATCTTCACAGGAATGTTGCTCTTGATGTCTAATGGATCCTAGCGAAATGTCAAGAGCGACTACTCCTCTGAAACTACTTCACAGATTTTCATGAAACTTCACAGGCTGATCTAGCTGTCAAAACCTATCAGTAGAGCTTCAAGGTCATTGACCTCTTGTTGTTTTTGTGTTTTACGTCATTTTCAACATTTTTTGTGGTGGAGGCAGACCACCCACTTTTCCTGGGTAGAACCAGTACTGTACACCTCCTGCCATCAATAAGCATTGACACTTCCTCACTTACAAGTGGAGCTCCCAGTGGGATTCGAATCCGCAGTGTTGAGATATAATTTCAGTAATAGGACATAGGACATAAAAGACAAGTGGTTTCCGCTCATTTAAAGAGAAGTGTTTGAGATGCATCCATATTTGTTTTGAATATATCTAGTATCAAATGCAGGTCAGGTTTGATTAAGGTCTAATTTTAGAAATTGGCAGAGTTATGAACCTTTTATACTCTGAACTTGTAAGAGAAATGGTTTCCGCACATTTTAAAGAAAGCCGTTTCAGGCGTTTGAGATGTTCAGTCCATATTTGTTGTGAATTATGGGCCTTGTATACATAAAAGAGTAATGTTTTTTTATCACTTTGAAGGAAACCTTTTCAGATATTATTTCACAAAAATTATGTTTGTGTAAACATGAATGTCATGCAAATACTGGTTGAGTGCCATTAAGGTTGGTTTTTAGGATTATGGCCCTTTATACTTGATTATGGCCCTTTATACTTGATTTTGCCCTTATATACTTGATTATGGCCCTTTATACTTGATTATGGCCCTTTATACTTTTAAAGCATGATTATCACAAAATACTATATTCCATAAAAAGAGTTTGGTTTCAGTTAAGCTTTCCTCCTCCTAAACCTAATGCCTCAAAATACCTGCTGTTAGAGAACTTATATTGCCTGGCAACAGTCCTCTTTATGGATCATATTGCACTTTGGTGTCACTTCATTGTCATCTTGCATTGTCTTTGGTGTCACTTCATTGTCATCTTGCATTGTCTTTTGCATTGACATTGCAAATAGAACTTAACTTTTTTTTATTAGGTATTATACGGTATAACACAGTTTTATGTTCCATTCTGGATATTAACTCACAAATACTACAACTTTTCTAGGTTTGGTTGTTGTATAGGAAATCCAGTAAAGATTATGAAATGACAAAATTTTAATATGTAACTCATTTCTCTTTACAGGTAAAAAGGGGGAAATGTACGAGATGAAAGACAGACCTGAATCTGAGGTGGTTGTAACTGGGGTAGGTTTCATTCCAATTTTATGCAAGTGTTTATTGAATATTGTTGTGGAAATATGTCATTATTGTGTCACCAGTGTAGCATGGCAGACACTTAGGGATCACTATGTCCATTGTCGTCCATGCATCGTCTGCCTGCGTCGTCCGTCGTCCATCATACTTTAACCTAACCTTGGCCATAACTTGAAGTATTTAACATGTCTTCATAAAACTTCACACACATCTTCCTGATCCTTCTAGAATTCTACAACCATAAAACATCATTCACTGATTCAAACAAATCTTACTTGAATTTGCCTCCTCAGATGGTAACCTGCAATGTGCCAAAATCCTGGCTCATGGCCTGTTGGTTTATATTTCAGGAAGTGGAGACATTCAAGGCTGTGATACTTCCACTCCATGTGTTTGTCCTGTTTGGAATTGCTGTTGCAGTGTGTGTGTACATCGGAACAGGTGTGTGATCACTGGAACAGCCTGATCTACATGCTGTAGCAGTGTGTATGATCATTGGAACAGCCTGATCTACATATGTGTAGCAGTGTGTGATCATCAGAACAGCCTTATTGTATATCATTACTGTTTTATGTTGAACTTTTTTTTTTTTATTCCAGTTTTATCATTATTTTAAGCTCACTAAAAGGTGAGCTATATGGATCTCTCTTCTTTAATTTTTTGTCCGACTGGTCATCCGACTGGTGATCTGACTGGTCATCCGACTTGTCATCTGACTGATGTTGGCTTTAAACAACTTCTCCTCTGTTAAATTCATTTTGGCCAAGTTTCACAGAATGTTGGTTTTCAAGAACCGAAAAGTTATCCTCCACAAGAAACAGTGAACAGATTTCGACAGTGTTCCCTTATTTATGATTGCCAGTCCCTAGATTATCAGGTTTTCTAATGCGAAGTCTCCCGAGATAAAATATCTCTATGCCCCACGGGCAATCTGTTGTACTCCCTATTGTGTATCCCTTATATACACAGTTTCACATAAGGGGATTTAATCATGAACATTTGGATGCATACAATGGTGCCGGGACAATATAAGAAATGAAATGTGGGATAGTAGGCTAAGGTGGTTTTTACAATAATATTTTAATACCTGTTGGCTGCGGTGAGATCTTAAAAACTAGTTTTAAGTATTTTGTTCCAGAGTTAAAGCAGGTTTTGGGATAAGATTTAAAAGAAAAGTTCAGGCATGTATAAAAACGTATGGTGATTAGGGATCTCATAGGGATAGATGTAGACGGAATGTATTGTTAGATATTTAACCATAGTTGACATATTTTAATGTGGTAATAATAGTATGTTCTACACTCCATGGCAACTAGGTTTGCTGTACAACAGTTATATATAGTTGAAATAGATCTGTTTCTTAAATGACACACACTGGTTATATAAGCATAATTTTATTGTTTTATTTTTACCAAGACTCTTAAACATAATTATTTAACAAACATTTGCTTGATGAAATGCTGATATTATGTGGTATATTGCTGTACTATTTATTTGGCTTTTTTATGCTTTTATTGTAACTAACATACCCCTTTTACGTATGTAATGTTTTACAAGTTTGTTGCCCGCTGGTCGGGGATGGCATCTTACAGGGTTCATATTTACCACCTGATATCCAAGCCTATGGGTAGAAACATGCAGACATAGTTTAACCATAGGAGTCTTCACGATAGTCAGAGTCAAGGGCACTGATCCCGTGTTCCTATTTATCATGCAGATATGCAATTTTCTGCCTAATAAATGGGCGACTTAATAAATTTTGCTTCATTAGGCACTGATAAAGCAAATCACTGCAGAATCCCTCGGCGTTTATTGTACGTAACGTTATCTGACGTCATGTACGTAACATTATGTAATGTTATCTGACGTCATGAAACAAACAAAAACAACAACATGGCGGCAGCCTCGATAAGCATAACATTCTGCGAAATAGATAATAATAGTAATTCATACTGAAAATATGGATAATCTACATGATAAATAGAATATTATGTCAATGCCTTTTACTATCAAGTTTATTAGACTCTGCACAGAAACCAAGAATGGCTCGGCAGAGCCTCGGTATTCTTCGTTTTCTAAGCCTCACCTAATAACTTGATAGTAAAAGGCACTGACATAATATTCTCTATTTATTCCCCTCATTCTGTGTTGATCAGCTGTTAAACAACTTTTCAATTAAAGTTGTTCTTAAAATATGAACGATATTTCACTTGGAAAAAAACTTTAAATTGAAGTTTGAAAGAAAATCACAGTAATGAGCTGAAACAAAGACAAAATTCAACTTTTAAACGCTGGAGTTTAAAACATTTGATATTTCTCTCTTTGAGACCAAAACTCACAGAATTTCATCTCTTTTACTGAGAACTCGAAAATCTGTGAGATTTAGGCATCTCACTTAAAAAATTGTAAAAGAAAACAAATTTAAAAGCTTTTTTTTTATTTTATCATCAAATGCGTTAAAAAGCTTACATGTATCCACATTTTTTAAAAATGATGCTTTTATGAATTTATTCTCATATGAAAGTCCTATTATATATATTTTATTATTTTATTAAAATAATATATTACATACAAGAATGCAATCATATATGATAGGTTTTATTTGAGAATTATATATGGTTCCTTTTATATAAAAATCATATGAGAATCATGCAATCATGTTTATTTTATCATGTCGATCTGGCCGGGGAAAAAAATACCTGTGTTTCTGGTTACCCGACCGTCCCTATTTTTTGGCACCGACCCTACAGTTTTTTATCATGAAAAAAGAAAAAAAAGAAAGAAATATTAAAGAAAAAAAAGAAAAAAAAAGAAGATTTTCGTGTTATTTGATTTTCGTGTTATTTGTTCAAAACAAACATGTTTTAAGTTTTCCTGAAAATATGTCCCAGAGTAATGTAGTTATAGACAATGAAGTGGCCTAATTATCACGTAGCACCTTAACTTTTTCTTCGAACATCTCTTTCAAATATTCATAGATTTTGATAGATTTTGATAAGAATACATGCAAAGATTCATATTAAAATAAATGGCAATATGGGATTATAATAGTTTTTCTAAATAAGAAATTGTATAAAAAAAACATTAATTTCCGCACTGCCACGTGAAACAGATATACATTTCACAGTATCCTATAGATTTATTATTTATAGGTATGTGGTTTTATATAAAAAAATATCCAGAAGGCTGAGAAGTGATATAAATACTAAGCGTAATGTCAAAAATCAAACAAATATTTGCAATATAAAAGATGATTTGTGTGCGTCAGCTGTGTCATTCTTGAATTAAAACTTAAGCCCCTAGCAAAGATGCTATATATATTAAAATAGAATCCGATTAGTTTTGACATCCATAATTTTTTTTTTAAAAAAAACCTACCTACCTACCCTAATTTTTTCAACCGAGTAACCAGAAACACAGGTATTTTTCTTTCTGGCCTCTGCATAATTCTGCCGTGAAACAGGGTGCCTGAGATAAAACCTTATCTCGGCAGTTACTTTCCTATCCCGCCAGGTGCACCTCTTTTGATGATGTCAGCACGTCTTTTGATGACGTCAGGGTATATTTGATGACGCCTGGGTATTTTTGAAAGGCAAAAAATGGGAAGAAAATGGAAAAAAAGATCAATTAAATGATTTTAAACGATCAACATGATAAATAGAATATCCTGGTAGTGCCTGATCGTATCCAGTTTATCAGGTTCAGCATGAAATAAATGAAGGCCTCGGCACAGCCTCAGACTTCATTTGTTTCTCAGCCTCACCTGATAAACTGGATGTGATCAGGCACTAACATGATATTCTCTATATATATGGCACAATTGCCTATGTAACACTTGCTTTTTTGCACACTACACATCCTTAAAATCTTGAAGTTTGTACTCGGCATTATAATTAGTGTCTTGATTTATTAATCTTATTATCGTTCTGACTTTAAATCTGCTTGCATATAATATAATTAACACTTTTGACTTTTCTTTTTACCTTCTTATTCTAGCTTAGTTTTAAATATATTATTGGTGCAATAAAATCAGTTATATGCAAAAAAACAAGTTGTTTTATATTGTTCTTATATTTAATATTAATGATTGAACAAATGCAAGTTAAGTAAAAAAAAATAATGCGATGCTGCGAGTTTTTAAAAAATCAAGATTGCCTGTCCCTTTAACATTCATTTTACGTGTTGCAATAAATAAAAACATTTTAAAGTGACACACGGCATTCATGGAATATTATCAATCATTATTTGTCTTGTATCATTTTGAATTTAACATGCATATAATTAAATAAAAAGAAATAAAAGTTGGAGTTTTCTACATTTAATTCTACTCACCAGTTTAGATCAAAAGAGCTTATACCCCAATTAATTGTCATTATCCATTAACGTTTGGATTGTTTCCTCTCCACCACCGCCATCTTCCAATCAGTCTTTAACAATCATTGCTCATATCAATAAAAGCTCAGAAACAATCAAAAACCAGCTACACCGGATTAGAAACGTCAGAGCCATGGCCCTTATTTTATTGGACTTTTAAAGTATTTTCTTCTTATGGGCGTATCATGTCCTGGCACTGTCCGTCTGTCTGTCCATTAACTGTTAGCTGACATATGATTGTGGCTTATAACTTTTATATATAGGATCCACAACAATGAAACCTTTTACACAAGCAGCATGATCCAGTGAATATATCTGATAGACCCATTACTCTCTGATTCATATTTTTAGTCCCGGAACGGTCCCGGGGGGACTATAGGTTTGCACCCTGTCCGTCCGTCCGTCCGTCCGTCCTTCCGAAATGCTTGTCCGGGCCATATTTTCAATACTATAAGACTTTGAGATACCAAACTTGGTATGTGGATACATCTTGGGATAGCGGTGTGTCGCGTAACAAGAAAAGGTCACTGTGACCTCTGTCATAGAAAATTCTTGTTCGTACCGTATTTTCAATACTATAACACTTAGAGATACCAAACTTGATATTTCAATACATCTTGGGATAGCGGTGAATCGCCTACCAAAATAAGGTCACAGTGACCTTGACTTTGACCTGTGACCTCTGTCATAGAAAATGTTCCGAAAATGCTTGTCCGGGCCATATTTTCAATTCTATAAGACTTTGAGATACCAAACTTGGTATGTGGATACATCTTGGGATAGTGGTGTGGCACGTACCAAAATAAGGTCACTGTGACCTTGACCTGTGACCACTGTCATATAAAATGCTTGTCCGGACCGTTTTTTTAATACTATAACACTTACATCTTGGGATAGGTGTGTCGCATACCAAAATAAGGTCATTGTGACCTTGACCTGTGACCTCTGTCTGGACCGTTTTTTCAATACTATAGCACTTAGAGATACCAAACTTGGTATGTGAATACATCTCGGTATAGCTGTGTGTCGCGTTCCAAAATAGGGTCATTGTGGCCTTGACCTTGACCTGTGACCTCTGTCATAGAAAATGCTTGTCCGGACCGTATTTTCAATACTATAACACTTAGAGATACCAAACTTGGTATGTGAATACATCTTGGGATAGCGGTGTGTCGCATACCAAAATAAGGTCATTATGACCTCGACCTGTGACCTTCGTCATAGAAAATGCTTGTCTGGACCGTATTTTCAATACTATTACACTTAAGAGATACCAAACTTGGTATGTGAATACATCTTGGGATAGCAGTGTGTCGTGTACCAAAATATGGTCATTGTGACCTTGACCTGTGCCTCTGTCATTGAAAATGCTTGTCTGGACCGTATTTTCAATACTATAACACTAAGAGACACCAAACTTGATATGTATATCTTGGGATAGCGGTGTGTCGCGTATCAAAATAAGGTCATTGTGACCTTGATCTTTGATCTCCATCGTAGAAAATGTTTGTCTGGGCCAGTGGGGGACTATGGATTGCCCTGCAATTCTTGATGCTCATGTTAAAAATTATTTCCCTTTGAGAAAATAACTTGGAGCTTAACCTTGTGTTTAGCTCTACTGGCCCTAGGACTCGCAGAGCTTATGGGATGGCGAGTTGTCCGTAGTCCGTCCATCCGTCGTCCGTCAGTAACTTTTGTCTCATTAAGACGATAGGGCCTTCATTTTTAATCCGATCTTTACCAAATTTTAACAGGTTAATATCAATGAAAGCTCGGACAAGTTTGAAAACCAGCCAGATCGGACCAGTAACAGTGGAGTTATGGTCCTTGATTTAGTTAAAAATGCTATATTGCTATATTTTGCCTCGTTAAGACGATAGGGCCTTCATTTTTCATCCTTTCTTTACCAAACTTTACAACATTGTTAATATCAATGAAATCTTGGATAAGTTCGAAAACCAGCCAGATTGGACCAGTACAGCGGAGTTATGGTCCTTGATTTAGTTAAAAATGCCATATTGCTATATTTTTCCTCGTTAAGATGATAGGGCTTTTATTTTTCATCCTATCTTTACCAAACTTTACCACATTGTTAATATCAATGAAAGCTCGGACAAGTTCGAAAACCAGCCATATCGGACTAGTAACAGTGGAGTTATGGCCCTTGATTTAGTTAAAAATGCTATATTTTGCCTCGTTAAAGGGCTAACTTGGTCGTAAATTGAGAGGCAGTCTCCCTGCCATTAACCTGTCGCTTTAGCACATTTCAATGATTATTATGGGAGCTGATATCTCCAGCCACACATATGTTCACTGACACCAGCTGGTCAATTCTATGATCAGTCGAATAAGAATTTCACCCTTATTTCTGGATACATGAATCTAACTTGAGAATCACTTGGTTTCAATAGAGAAAAACATTATAAAAAAAGTATATTAATCAGACAAATAAAAACCTGGAGTGAAATATTGTGTAATCAACAAATATTAATGAAATTGGTAAATATTAAAACATGAAACAAACTCTTATTCCGATACAATGACTTTTAATAAATTAATAAAACAATACTATGCAAAATCCTTAGATTGCTAGATATATATTATTACGATAATTATAAATACTGTTGTTATGTAATTGAAAAATATTTGAAACTTAATTTAACAGTAACCATTGCACACAAGTTACATATAAATATGATGCAGTAACGATTGTACAAGAGGTACATATATATATATATATGCAGTAACTAACGATTGTACAAGAGGTACATATATATATATATATGCAGTAATTAACGATTGTACAAGAGGTACATATATATATATATATATATGCAGTAACTAACGATTGTACAAGAGGTACATATATATATATGCAGTAACGAATGTACAAGAGGTACATATACATAGATGCAGTAACGATTGTACAAGAGGTACATATACATAGATGCAATAACGATTGTACAAGAGGTACATATACATAGATGCAGTAACCATTGTACAAGAGGTACATATACATAGATGCAGTAACCATTGTACAAGAGGTACATACACATAGATGCAGTAACCATTGTACAAGAGGTACATATGTATATATGCAGTAACGATTGTACAAGAGGTACATACACATATATGCAGTAACAATTGTACAAGAGGTACATATGCATATATGCAGTAACGATTGTACAAGAGGTACATATACATATATGCAGTAATGATTGTACAAGAGGTACATATACATAAATGCAATAACCATTGTACAAGAGGTACATATACATAGATGAAGTAACCATTGTACAAGAGGTACATATACAAATATGCAGTAACCATTGTACAAGAGGTACATATACATATATGTAGTAATGATTGTACAAGAGGTACATATACATATATGCAGTAACCATTGTACAGGAGGTACATATACATAGATGCAGTAACCATTGTACAAGAGGTACATATATCAATATGCAGTAACGATTGTACAAGAGGTACATATACATATATGCAGTAACGATTGTATAAGAGGTACATACACATATATGCAATAACCATTGTACAAGAGGTACATATACATATATGCAGTAACCATTGTACAAGAGGTACATATACATAGATGCAGTAACCATTGTACAAGAGGTACATATACATAGATGCAGTAACCATTGTACAAGAGGTACATACACATAGATGCAGTAACCATTGTACAAGAGGTACAGTACATATACATAGATGCAGTAACCATTGAACAAGTGGTACATATACATAAATGCAGTAACCATTGTACAAGAGGTACATATACCTATATGCAGTAATGAGTGTACAAGAGGTGCATATATATATATATATGCCGTAACCATTGAACAAGAGGTACATATACATATATGAAGTAACAAGTACATAGATAGAGTAACCATTGTACAAGAGGTACATATACATATATGAATTAACCAGTACCTATACATATATGCAGTAACCATTGTACAAGAGGTACATGTACATACATGCATTAACCATTTTTCCCATTCCATAACTTTTAAACATCCAGGTATACAAGTATTCAATATTGTGAAACATTCTGTCAAACTGATGCAATATTCAAATGGTGTGGTCTGTTTGTCTACTGCTCAAGGATTGGCCATAGAAAACACAGCCTTATCATAGTTGACCATCTCATATGTGGTGACATGGATCATAAATGGGAATAAAAGTGTATATCTAGCTAGTAACTATTATAATTAGCTGGATTACAAAATATATAACTCTCAGTGAATTTTCCTGATAATGAACAATTAAAATGTAATGATAAAAAGTAGTCTTTATTACACAATAAAAACATTCCCCCAATCATGTGTAATTCTCTGTCGGATAAGATCTCTAAATTCTAAGCATGGTACTGACCAGTGTGAACCATATCAGTCAGCACCCCATGCTGTTATTTTTATGGCTTCAGTAAGGAATAATAGCCCCTTCACTGCAGCACATGTCAATCACCCAAAACTTTTCCGGGACAACCAAGCTAGCCCTTTAAAGGGCTAGCGTGGTTGTCCTGGAGAACTTTTGTGTGATTGACATGTGCTGCAGTGAAGGGGCTATTATTCCTAATTGAAGCCATAAAAATAACAGCATGGGGTGCTAAGTGATATGGTTCAGAGTGGTAAGTACCAAGCTTAGACGTTTAGAGATATTATCAGACAGAGAATTACACATGATTGGGGGAGTGTTTTTATTGTGTAATAAAGACAAAATACTTTTTATCATTACATTTTAATTGTTCATTATCAGGAAGATTCACTGAGAGTTACATATTTTGTAATCCACCTAATTATAATAGTTCCTTGATATACACTTTTATTCCCATTTATGATCCATATAGGGTGCTCCCTTTGGATTTGGATAAAATGTCCTCATCTGTGTCAACACACATTTTGGCATGACTTCTCTGCGATGGTGAATTGCCCATTCTCCTCCATTGGCACGTGCCTGCTTCACGCGTAAATAACGTGGGTCATTCCAGCCACCTAAATTTGAAATTATTTTCCAGTAATGTGTATATTTTGCACGTCTAATGGCACTATTTTCATTACACGGAGCCTGTCCATTTCCTATCCATAAAAAGTTTCGTGATGTCACACATGGTGACTGGAAACAGTGTTCACATTCTCCATAATACAACACTACCTCTTCCTCTACCTCTTCTTCGTGATTACCTCCGATGTGACCATTTCTTGGCTCATCTTCTGTCTCTTGTCGTTTTGACTTTCGTTGCCGTTTTGCTACAATAAATAAATGAGCGTTCAATTAGTATTTCGGTTTTGTCGTACAAGTAAAGATAATCTTAATTAAAATGTTATATCAGATATCCACTCAATTCGTTCAGATGTTTAATCAAGAACAATAAATGACTGACTTTCAATGTAAATCTGTAAAGGTAAATAAATAGAAAAACGTAGAATATACCAGTTTGGACACACATAAGGCATTTCACTATAAGTATGCTGCAGTTATTAAATATGATAACTTCACTGATACTGCTTGAGTGCATACACATATCAGACATACAATTAAATACCTGATGAAACATAAGGTCAATTTTAGAATTAAAATAAATTAAAATAATGACTTACCTTTGGGTGATTCTATTTTGATGTAATCCCAGTTGTTGTGTTCAAACAGTGCTTTTATAGTTTCCTCCTGTTCTGACGTTAGTTCCAAAGTTACACGGTGTGTTGCCATCATGATTTGTAAACATAATAATGGAATGAAATGTCTGGCCTGATTTCACCACGTATGAGATGGTCAACAATGATAAGGCTGTGTTTTCTGTGACCAATCGTTGAGCAGTTCAAATTTTGTGGTCTGTTTGACCACAAAATTTGAACCTTGAGTTTGACAGAAAGTTTCACAATATTGAATACTTGTATAATTATCTGGATGTTTAAAAGTTATGGAATGGAAAAACAGAACAAAGTGATTGTGCGATTGTAATATACACATTATAACAACGGTGACAGCGATATATTGTATTTTACATTTAATATTGGTTTCCTAATAAGATGACACAAGTTTGCAGGGTATTACAAATGTTGTTCAAAATTCTACTGACTTCAAAGGAGTAACTAAACGAAAGAGATTAAGTAACGGATCTTACAAGGATTATCATTATTCAAAATCAAGAAAACAATTTGAACTTCATTTTACTGACGAATCTGAAAAGCTCCAATTTGACAATAAGCTGGAATCTTTCAAGAAAGAAAATGGCTTGAAATCCATGAAAGATGTGTTTGAATACTTTTTAAATGGCAAATCAGCTGGCGCTGAAATTTCTAAAAGATCAATTGGATCAAATGTTGATAATATCATTGGAAATAGCAAACATGAAAATTTCATATGTGAAAATAAAAGTTTACTGAATCTTGTAGAAAGTGTTTGTATGCACCAAAGGAATTGTGAATATAACTTGGAACCTTTGTCAATAAATCATGCAGGACATGTTGCTGAGGCAAAGTGGGCTTGTGATAATGGACATATTTTGAAATGGGAATCATCAAGTCGTCTTGGAGATCAATATACTGTAAATTATAAAATTATGTCTGCCTATTTGTGCTCTGGGATAACACAAGTGCAATATGAAAGACTCAGTGACTTTGCAGAATTTGGAATATTGACAGAACATTTCCGAATAAAGTCAGCCATTACATTTTCAGCAATAATAGATGTATTAGCTAAGGAATCTATACAGTTTGCCCTTTTTGAGGAATGTCAAATTTCGAAAGATAAAAATGAAGATGGAATAACGATAATGACAGACGCACGACACCAATGCAGAAAAAATAGCTATCATACAGACCATGTCACAATAGGTCAACACACACACAAGGTCATAAATATGCAACACATTACTAAGCAACAGGAGAGATGCACACAAAAACATGAAACAATCGGATGTAATCAAATGTATGACGAATTTGAAAGGAAAAATGTGAAAGTCAAAATTCATGCTCATGACAGAAATTTATCGGTAAATAAAACTATTCGAAATAAAGAAAATGTGAAAAATTGCAACGAAAGGTGGCACGCAACAAAGCCAATAACGCAGGGATTAAAAAAGATATCTACTGGCGCTAAACGTAACATGGGTAGGACTTGGCATCCTGACTTAGCAGATAAGGGCTCCCGGATTAGAAATCACATGTATTATGCAATTGATAATTCTGGAGGTGATCCGGCTATTTTACGACAGTTGATTGACAACTGCATTCCCCATTTTCAAAACATTCACGATAATTGTGCTGATGATTCTGAATGTAAACATGCTAACTATGTCCCCGAGTTCACCATTGTAAGGGATCCTGTCGCCATACGATTATTGACGGAGTTTTTACATTCACTTACATTGTACAAGTATGCTCAGGATTATGTGCTGTCAAAGGACACCTACTATGTTGAGAGTTTCAACAACACTTGTCTTATTTATTTACAAAAACGTTTACGTTACAAGGAAATGACATATTCAATGAGAATGAACCTTGCAGTTCTCAGTTGGAACGAGCATGTTGATAGACCGTTTACGTCCAGGAGTAACCACCAGCAGGTAAATCACAACAGACGATATCTAGGAAAAAAGGCTTACAAAAAGAAGACACATATATTTGTAAATAGAATTTGGCAGCTACTTGTCAGCATTCTAGAAGATGGGGAACAAATACCTTGTTTGAATCCTCCTGTAGTAAATGACGATTGTGATCTTTACGACGAGGTCAGTGATAATGAATAACTGTTTGGTATATTTATTAAGTCAACATTTGAAAACGAAGAAGTCAACAGTTGAAGATGAACAATATGTCATTTTCAAATCATAATTATGAGATAGTTTCTTCATTCATAAACTTCACCGTACTTTGTGTGACGTCATACACTTAACAATTGTGTGATGTAATGAATGTATTGATAAATATGTGGACAATGCAATTAGGCCCGACCAATAAAATCATTCTAGGTTTTATTTAAAGTGTGTACATAAAAAGCATGTAATGGGTGTATGACACCGCTACCTATAACAAAGAAAGACATACATACATCTGTCTTTATGTACAATGTTTCCTCCAGCTGTGTTTATCACTTTTGTACAATGGTTACTTCTTATATGTATATGTACCTCTTATACAATGGTTACTGTATATATGTATATGATGTACCTCTCGTACAATCGTTACTGCATCATATTTATATGCAACTTTTGTACAATATTTACTGCATCTATGTATATGTAACCTTTGTACAATGGTTACTTCATATATATATATATATATATATATATATATATATATATATATATATGTACCTCTTGTACAATGGTTACTTCATATATGTATATGTACCTCTTGTACAATTGTTTCTTCATCTATGTATATGAACCTCTTGTACAATGGTTACTGCATATATGTATATGTACCTCTTGTACAATGGTTATTGCATATAAGTATATGTTCCTCTTGTACAGTCGTTACTGCATCATATGTATATGCAACGTTTGTACAATGGTTACTGCATATATGTACCTCTTGTACAATGGTTACTGCATATATATATATATGTACCTCTTGTACAATGGTTATTGCATATATATATATATGTACCTCTTGTACAATGGTTACTGCATATATGTATATGTAACTTTATTATAAATGGGTTCTGCATACTGTATGAGTCAGTTTGTATGCATGATTATAGGTGTGTTTAAATGTGCCTTTATGGGACAATTAATTAAGTTGAATTAAGTTTCAAATATGTTTTAATTACATAACAACAGTATTTATAATCATACTAATATATATCTAGCAATCTAAAGATTTGCTTAGTTTTGTTTTATTAATTTATTAAAAGTCATTGTAACGGAATATGAGTTTGTTATATGTTTATTTACCAATTTCATTAATATTTGTTTATGACAAAATATTTCACTCTAGGTTTTTATTTGTCTGATTAATATACGTTTTTTTTATAATGTTTTTCTCTATTGAAACCAAGTGATTCTCAAGTTATATTGTGTATCCAGATATAAGGGTGAAATTCCTATTACTGACCAGAGAACTGACCAGCTGGTGTTGGTAAACACATCTTGTGGCTAGAGAGATCAGCTCCTATAATAATCATTGAAATCTGCTGAAGCGACAGGTTAATGGCTTGATGTTGATGGGAGACTGCCTCTTAATTTACGACCACGCTAGCCCTTTAAGATGATAGGGGCTTCATTTTTCATCCGATCTTTAAAACACTTAATCAGATTGCTAATGTCGTTGAAAGCTCGAACATGTTCGAAAATCAGCCATATCGGACCAGTAACAGCGGAGTTGAGGCCCTTGATTAGTTAAAAATACTATATTTTGTCTCGTTAAGACGATAGGGGCTTCATTGTTCATCCGATCTTTAATAAAACTTCATCAGATTGTTAGTATCAATGAAAGCTCGGACAATTTCAAAAACCATTCATATCGGACAAGTAACAGCGGAGTTATGGCCCTTGATTTAGTTCAAAATGCTATATTTTGCCTCGTTAAGACGATAGGGCCTTTATTTTTCATCCTATCTTTACCAAACTTTTCCACATTGTTAATATCAATGAAAGCTCGGACAAGTTCTAAAATCAGCCATATCGGACTTTTAACAGCGGAATGATGGCCCTTGATTTAGTTAAAAATGCTATATTTTGCCTCGTTAAGACGATAGGGGCTTCATTGTTCATCTGATCTTTACCAAACTTTATCAGATTGTTAGTATCAATGAAAGCTCGAACAAGTTTGAAAACCATCCATATCGGACCAGTAACAGCAGAGTTAATGCCCTTGATTTAGTTCAAAATGCTATATTTTGCCTCGTTAAGACGATAGGGCCTTCATTTTTCATCCGATCTTTACCAAACTTCATCAGATTGTTAATTCTCGATTTTGCCATTATCAAATCTCGCTCTCGTTTTTTGCGAGATTTCGAGTTCGGGGTGTCTCAACACTAACTCTGTATAGTGAATATACAGTGTTTATTTGTTTTACACACATTTTAGAGCGTATCGTGCAAAAATGTCATGCGAGTGCCGTTTCTAGTTGTGTTAGTAATATAAACTGTCAGACTATTGACCTTTTCTGGGTAAAATGGCTTTTTTATTGTCATTATAATGATACCTTGAAACCGAAAGATGTGCGTTACTCAAAGATCAGAATCCTCGTGTTTCATAAATTATTTTAAGTAATTAACTTTACTTATTACACTTAATTATATTCCACAAGTGTATATGTATCGCAAAAGTATTTTACTGATGATAATTGTTACGGCATAGATAAAATAATTAACAACCATAGATCTACATACACATGACATCTGGGCTGATAATATATATCCATGACAGAACTCTGCAAAATATTTTTAATTTCATTCATAAATTATAGCCATACCAAAAACAAGTAATTGAACAGTCGCTTATGTTGGGTTTTATTTGCATGTTGTTTATTGCAATCAAAAGATAAAGGGTTTCTCCAATAGTAATAATGCAATACCCCGTGTCTAATTGGCTGTCCAAAGCAGGACAAAGAGGCCATAAATCACAAACACTGGCTGCACGTGGTGTGTTGACATCAGATATATACTATAATTGTGTCATATTTTAATTTGTGCATACGGCGAGGGTAAAAAAATAACTTCAGATAACTGTTTTAATTTTCAATTTTATTTATAGTATGCATTTGTGAAACTAAACGCATTACAAATAGATTAACTTCAGTCGGATTTGTCCAAAAAAAGAAAGAAAAGAAGTCTGTTACATGCTTGTTTGTTATTTAAATCGAAATTATGTATTTCATGTCACATATTCCACCTGTATTGCAGATAAACGAACTTTTAAATCAATTTAAGAAACACAATAATTATAATCTTCGAATAACGTCAGGAACATCGACAATATAAGGCTACCTACTTTCGGTTTCAAAATATCATCATAATTACAAATTAACACCACATTTAACACCGGCAAATTCAATATCTGACAGCTCATGTTAATAACATAACTACAAACAGCTTTCCCACGTTATACCTAATACATGTATACATAAAATTGAAAATTAAAATAGTACACAATATATACTGTATATATAAGCCAGTGTTTGTGATTTATGGCCTCTTTGATCTAAACAAACATCCTGCTTTGGACAGCCAATTAGCCACGGGGCACCGCATTATTACTATTGGAGAAACCCTTTATCTTTTGATTGCAATAAACAACCTGCCATAAACTCAACATTAGAAACTGTTCTTGTTTTTGGCATAGCTATATATCTATGTAGGTCCTATGATTTATGAAATCTTATACTGTGGTTGGAATAACAATATATTGCAGAGTCCTGTTAATTATTTTACATAATAATTGTCGTAACAATTACCAACAGTAAATGACTCTTTGCAATACATATTCGTTTGTGGAATATACTTTTATGAACATTATTTAAAGGAGAATTTATATACTTCTGTTAAGTAGTGAATTTAAAACTCAGCATGCACAGTATTGGACTCTCAAACTACTGGTAGAAAAGATTAATATGAACCGTTTGTGTTTACAAGAAAGTTATATATATATATATATATATATATATATAACTTGTTAAATGTAATTAAAATGCAGGGACTTACTTATTTAAGTGTAAAGCTTATTACTTTAAATAATTCACGAAACGCGAGGAGTATGCTATTTGAGTAACTGTGGCGTACTTCTATATCTACTTTCAGTTTCAAGGTATCATTATAATGACAATAAAAAAGCCATTTTACCCATAAAAGGTCAATAGTCTGACAGTTTATATTACTAACACAACTAGAAACAGCACTCGCATTATATTTTTGCATGATACATTCTAAAATGTGTCTAAAACAAATAAACACTGTATATTCACTATACAGAGTTAGTGTTGAGACACCCCGAACTCGAAATCTCGCAAAAAACGAGAGCGAGATTTGATAATGGCAAAAGGGTGAATGTCGATGAAACCTCGGTCAAGCTCGAAAACCAGCCAGATCGGACCTGTAACAGCGGAGTTATGGCCCTTGATTTTGTTAAAATGCTATAATTTGCCTCGTCATACGATAGAGCCTTCATTTTGCATCTGATCTTTGCCAAACTTTACCAGATTTTATGATTATTTTGATTTTTTTTTGGATTTTTTTTGATTTTTTTTTATTTGTTTTGAATTTGATAAAAAAAATTAAATTGATTTTTGATATTTTTTTTTATTTTTTAATTATTATTATTTTTTTTTATTATTATTGTTTTTTTAATTTTTAATTTTTTGAGTATTTATTTTTAATTTTTTTTTTTTGAATTTGTTTTAAAAAAAAAATCGATTTTTTTTATTAGCTCTATGTTGGACCAGTAACAGAGGAGTTACGGCTCTTGATTTAGTTAAAAATACTATATTTTGCCGCGTTAATACGGTAGGGCCTTCACTTTTTATCTGATCTTTACCAAACTTTACCAGATTCTTTAGTTATGGCCCTTGATTTAGTCAAAAAGCTGTGTTTTTGCCCGAAACTTTCAAAAAAACGTAAATGGCAGTCACTCGCTTCCTTGATGTTATAAGAGCCATGTTAGCCAGTAGAGCGTCCACATGCCCTCTTGGCCCTCTTGTTTACAAATGATTGTGGCTAATAACTTAGTATGAGTCATACAACAGTGAAACTGTGTACACATCTTTAGCATGCTTAAATAATGAATACATCTGAAAAGAGCCTATAATTCTCTGACTCATATTTTTTTAAATTATTTCCCTATAAAAAAGGTGAAAACCTTGCCAATAACTGTCAAAGCATGAGGTCTACAGCTATGAAACTTTGTACACGTCTTCAGCATTATCCAATGAATAAATCTGAAAAAGGCCTGTTACTCCCTGATTTATATTTTTGAATTATTCCCCTTTGAAAAAAGTTCTAACCTGGAACGTAACCTTGCTTTTTACGTGTGATTGTTTCTAAAAAAAGTATATGGTCTACAACAATAAAACTGTATGCATTTTCAGCATGATCCAATGAAAACATCTGAAAAAGGCCCATAACTCCCTGATTCATATTTTTATCAAGCCTATTTACGGATATCGACTTAGCGATCAT
>JAWPHD010020634.1:0-31066 GCA_037043455.1 Cyrtodaria siliqua | reverse complement strand
GTGAATTATAAATCAAGTATAATTTGTTGACTTAAACCCCTTTCATATACAGTATTAGATCAAGTTTACTTTTGAGTTATCGTTATTCTAACGTATTTATATATATATTATTTGGTACAAAATAATCAGCAATACTAGTAATATGCAAAAGCAATTTTCTTATACTATCTATACAGCTCAGTCTAGACAGTGATCGTCTGTATCTGAGCGTCACGTGGGCCGATTGGTTAACGACGTACGTTGTAAACCTTCGACTCTCACCGTCTGCGGGTTCGAATCCCACTGGGAGCTCGACTTGTAAGTGTGAGGAAGTGTCGATTCCTTACGGATGGCGGGGAGGTGAACAGTACTAGGTTCTACCCAGGAAAAAGTGAGTGACCAGCCTCCACCACAAAAAAAAAATCGACCGGTCATATATAACCTTACATGTGTTGAAAATTACGTAAAACACCCATACAAACAAACAAACAAACAAACAAACAAACCAACATAACTTTATTTATCTGTTACAGCTAGTCCAGACTATGACGTCCTACCGCTAATAGTTAAAATCGCTAAATGTTAAAAACCTCCGCTAAATCGTTATAACTTTTACGCTAAATGTTAAAAATTCCGCTAAATGTTAAACATTTACCTAGGTCGCTAAATGTTATAAATTTTAACATTTAGCGTTTAGTGAATCCGCTTAATCGCTAAATGTTAAGTCAGATTATATCTGTAAAGCATCGAAATTGTAAAACTGTGCTGCTTAAATGACTCTGAAGATGTCGTTATGAAAAAAAACTGCATAAACGCCATACTTTAGGAACAACTTTTTCTTGCTACTGCTTGCTGCTGTTGTTATCGTTGTTTGTTGTTGTTGTCGTCGTTTGTTGTTGTTGTTGTTGTTGTCGTTTGTTGTTAGCGCATGTACGACGTAAACGATGTCGCTACATTCATCAATGCTACTACCGACGTTGTTGTTCAGCCTTTTTGGACAAGACCTTTTTACGTACCGTGAATAACAATAAGCAGTCCCGAGGAAAACCTGTCTTATTGTCCAATGATCTGCTTCGGTTAATATGTAAATAAAAATGGCGAATCTTTAGAGCAAGTTTATTTTCTTAATCATTGAATACCTTTATATGCATAGCAACAATGACTCTAAATCCAATTGTTATTATTTTATGTTAATAAGATTAGAGGCAATCCGCAAATAATTGTGCCGGAGACATTGTTATCAAAGAAAGGAATACCAGCTTTAAAAGCACTTTTAAAAGCACACTGTCCCGCAAATAACCGTACACATATTACACCTAACAACAATTATCCAAACGCAAAACTCTATCCAGGTGTTTTAGTCATAAATTAATTTATATGTCCCGATTAAAAAGTATAGGTTATGCACGGATTACATAAATTAAACGAGATTGAATATGGTAAAATGCAATTATGAGTTGGGAACTGCGGTGTGTTTGAGAGCGATCGTTCCAGTTCTGGGTTTTGGTTTGGCTGATTAAATCACGTTTATATTGTGTCCCTATAGAGTCGGAGTGTGGTTTGAAAAGTGTGGTGTACTGTGTGGAGACTAAATATGCTTACAAAGTATTAAGTTGAAGTAAATAATGTTGCTTGTGGGCACTCATATAGATCCTGCATTTTTTATCCAATCTTGCCCAAACTTACACAGTAGTTAATTCTCTAGGAAAAACTAGGACGGGGGGGAATTGTTTAAACCAAGCCAGTTTGATTGCTATATATTCTGCCTTTGATTTTACATATCGATAAGTTTTTGGTGTCGTGGGTTGAAATCCTCACTGTGGCATTTTTTGTTCACTTTTATTATTCGTTATCATACTTTTTTGGTTGTGTTTTCGCATAAGAAATCTTGTTTCGAGGAGTAGTAAAGAAAGGGCCAGTACGAGGCCAGTTTTCCCTCGCGTGGGGGGAAATGGAGAACAACTAGTGAATATATGCCAGGGGGGTACTCAAGCAGTAACTCATCATTTGCACCAGCCAAGATCTAAATGTATGTCACGACCTAAATCAACACCCCAACATATTTCAGCAGCTTTCTCAAGCAACCCCGCTCAGGGAAACTCGCCTGATACCCCCACTTTCTATACTACTAATCAATCCGGTTTGCCATTTTAAGTAACATTACATTTGCAACTCCGTTAGGGGGGGAGAGCGCAATAATTTTATTTATGTCTACTTTCGTCGAATCTACTTTTGGCGAAGTTTTTCAATAGCATTTGCAACTCGTTAATCAAAGTCAGACGGAACCGGGCAGTAGTCATTCATCGTCGTCTCTGCATATTATTTTTTACCATGAGTATTTTATTTTCCTACACTTTTGCTATTTTGTATTTCAGGATTCAAGAAGCTCTTCTCTGTTCCAGCTAGCTCTCGTTCATAATTATCCATTTTCGATCATGCAGTCGCTTCTTTTTTTTAGTGTCCCTTAAAATCATCACGAACAACTTCATATTCTACTATGGAGTTGCCTGCTTCTCATCAATTCTCTTCTATATTTATCTTTTAAATTGTTATAGTTTTCTGCAAACCTTTTCTAATCTTTCATGTCCCTATTATATATAATCATTATATGTTATTATATTTAAGCCCTTATTTAATTTTTTCAGTAATCCTTAAATGGAGAACAACTATTGAAATCTTCATTGAAACCCTTCCATTAATCAACGCTTGTTTCTTTTTGTAATCACGTCGTATTACTTTTTCCATCCTAAATATTTCTTGCTTTGCTTTTATTATTTCACTTATTCCTTAAAAAGATTCCGTAATGGTTTTCGTAGTTTAAATCTTTTATTTTGTACCTGTCACAGGATTTGCGTTTTTTGAATTTTCAATCAACAACAAATATTTCTTCAGTCCAATTTGGAGTATAGCCTTTCTCAACGTTCTTTATATTTGTTGATTCTACATTTTCCTCCTATTTTAAACTTTGGCTTAATTTGATTACTTCTCATTTTACCATACAAGTTGAATTACACTGTCCTTTATTTTTCTCGTCACTAAGCTTTTCAGTTGATGGTCATTTTTAATACTCCGATGTTTTGTATTATTATACTTATCAACCATTTCTTGCAACACGTCTTAAATACGTATTTGTATTGTTGGCTGTAAATATTTCTCATCCTCTCTTTTAATGTTCTGTTAAAGTCGTTCAATACTACAGCTTTTCCAAATTTAAACGTTTGTGTTACATTTCGATATATTATCATCAAGAAATTGCTTAAACGTTTTGTTGTAAAATTCCAACACCTTGGGATCAACCCACAACAATTTCACTGTCTTCCTGTACTCCATTATTTGTTGGAACGCTTTAGTATTTTTCTAAAACCAGCTTTTTTTGGAACGGGTATAGCCCAAGAAATTTACTAAATAAATCAATAACAGTAAGCAAATATTTAGTACCTACCTTTATTTTACTTGGAAAACGATTGCATATCAACCAAATCAGCAGACCATATTTTATCAATTTCATTAACAATCACACGGCGTTGAGTGAACTTTCTTCGTATAGGTTTATGAAGTTCATCTGCTAACTTGTCAGTCCATTTCAACGCCTTTTCTAGTTTTTTGGGTTTCCAAGACCAAGTTTATATTTTGTACTAATGACTGGTTTTACTATCAAATTCTTAGTAATCTTTTCTCCGATAGTTTTAGACTTACTAGATTTCAAACCAGCAAGCATGTTTTTATCGCACGTTGATTTATTACTAGGATTTTCGTCATAGCAATAATCATGATCTTTACAAACAGCATCCAATTCATTTACCGGTTCTCCGCTATCAAGTGGATTACCAGGACCGCAATATTTATAACCAGGAAGTGTTAGCCCTTTTTTGGGTAGCAAAGGGAGCAAAGCTTTATGAATATCAATATTTCCACCTTCTGTGTTTTTAACAAACTTTGTTTTAGTAATACCACAAGACGCACAAGTTGCTCTTAACATTTTTTTACCGTTTTTTGCTAAAAAATACTGAAGATTAATATTTTCAGTAACCATCTTTTCTTTAATACAGTAACTCATATATAATATGATTAGATTAAACTTCGTTTACAAAATATGATTTTATAATGTTTTCATTTTCTATTGGTTTGTATGGTTTTAATAATGTGTAAAGAATATCATACGTGCTTTTTCCTTTTTGTAACTTTTTAATGAAAAACAGACAGAAATATCCACACAGAACACTTGTTTTATCTTGGTATTGAATGGTGTTGTATTTTATATTAGGCATGTACGCTAAAACTTCTTTTGGCGGGCTCAGGCCAAACGGATCGAAGTAATAATTATCATAGTAACAAGTCCAGTGTGTGCCGGGTCCAATATAATCATCAAGATTAATAATACCACATTCTTGTTTATTTTGTTTTGCTGGTAATTTGTTCTTGCTAAACACTCCCCTGAAGTTTTGTATACCTAGCTGCTTAAACCATTTTGTTATATCTAAGTTAGATATGGGTTTATTTTTAAAATTTAATTTTTTTTATAAATGGGATACTTCTGTATGGTCTAATTTGTGAGTCTACTTGTAAACCATGTCCTCTTCTGTCTACTTGCAACCTTTTCCAGTTAAGCCACTAATAAGAGATCCAATCAATGGAATTCCTAATGATGCAAGCATTCCAAGAAATCCTCCGTCCTGCTGTTTTTTTTTAGTTAGTTTAACAGGGCAGTGGCCTTTTGACTTTGCTATCTTCTTTCTTTGTGCAGCTGTTAATTTATTTGATTTTAGAAGTGTTTGTTTTTTATCAACAGGAACAGTTACCATTCCATTTCCAAATATTTTACCAATTCCAGTACTTGCCAGACCACTAAGTGCCCCAGTTGCTAGAGGTCCTAATATCTTTGGTGCAAATCTAGCAACTGTTGGTATTATTGTTTTAGTTAACAAACCAGCTAATGCACCTAAAAAGCCTCCATTTTTAGACTGGGATCTCATCTGCGATTTTGATATATTTATGTCTAATCCCCGTCCATCAGATTCAGCTTTGTTAATATTGTTAATTTGAGTAGCTGTTAGCAGCAAAGGAAAATTCCCAGTTAGTTGGTTATTTTTTAACCTGAGTGTTAATTCACATTTGTTTTCATAGCCTTCGCTAAACTTTGTTTCTGTCCATCTGTTAAATTTACTGAATAATTTATGTAAGTCATATATATTATGAGTTAGATTAAACTATTACCAATTCATTCCCGACAGTATCAATAACAACATCTTCCTCATAAAGAACGAGAGCATAAGATTTATAAGGAGCTCCTGGAATTGCATTTAATTTATATCTTAAATTTAGTTGTTTTGGATCAACACTAACCTCATTTCCCTTGTAACTTAAATCGAAATATATCATTCCGAAGAGATTTTTAAAATTACTCGTATTGAGTAAAGTTCCAGTGTTTTTATCATTTTGTTTGTAAGAATAATTAATAACATCTCTGAATATTCTTATAATATTATCATAACTGTAATCGGTTTCTGGATAATAAACTCCATTTCCAACTTCCAATCTAGCTGTTTGCAAATAAGAAGCATCATCACCAGCATTTAGTTTAAAAGTATCCAAAAGGTGAGGATTTCGCTCTTGGTGTGAACTCTTGTCTGACCTTTGCAAATACACAAACACATGTTTGGGATTTTTAACACCAGCCGTTATTCTAAATACGGATTCAGTTAGTTGAGAACTTCCACTTTCTTGTATCATTTCACGAAGATAAGTCCATCTTGTTGATGTCATATGATTTGTCATTACATAACTTAAACCATCTGAGTTAAATATCATTCTGGGTATCCACAAAAGTAATTTATTAATAACTACTCGACCATCATCACCACTTGATTTGAAAATTAACACATTATCATTTGTCAGTTGCAAGCTAATTTGAATTTGGCCAGGAGGAAGCATGTTTGTTTCCAAACCTCCAAAGAAGGAATATTTGTTTAATGGAATTATAGAGTCAACTTTTTGATTAGTTATGATCAAAGCATGACGAGCATTACATCCTGGGTTATAACCAGCCTGATCATCTCGAGATTCTGCAGCAGTCGTATCATCTAAATAAAAGTATTCGTTTGTTCCGGTTGTCTTTGCATAATCGTCAGAAATTTCAAGCAAGCTTTTGATATTAACAAATCTGTGAAGAGTATTTCCATCGTAAACTATTTTTCCATTTTGCTTTACTTGCATTTGATCAATCAGAGAAGCTGCATCGTTAATTAAAGCAATTCTGTCGGCGTCTGCGAAATTGGTTCCATCAGCAACTTTGTTTACTCGAAAACTGATTTCAAAATATGCGTTATACCAATCAAAGTAAGAACTTCTATCATTTATTGTAAACTGATAACCACTTTTCATTTGTCTGGTATTATTTCCTGGTTGTGTCACGGGGGTATCTAACTGAATAGGTACATGCTCGTATCTAGTATTATATTGATTACTACGAAACATCTATGTATACTAGTAATTAGATTATTTTTTATTAATTAATCGATTAATTCTTGTATGAATTCCCCTTCCGGATAGTAATCTATTAATTTTTGCATTTACATCTTCTTCAGCCCCGGCTACATCTTCTTCAGTTTCAGCTACAACTTCTTTTTTGTTATCAGCCTTTGTAAGTTCTTTTAAAATCATCTCTCCTTTTGGTTTACTAGGTTTAATAACTGAAACTAATTTATCAGCAGCCATTTTTCCTACTTCATCTCCAAGTTTTTTAGAGCCGCTTTCTATGATTTGCTTGCCAGCAGTTTCTAATGCTTTCTTGTCTGCTGTTTTCACAGACTCGCTGAATATCTTTGATCCGACTTTTGACAAAATGTCAAATATGCCAGCTCCAGTTAATCGATCAACTTGAGTATATGTTCCCGTGCTAGTGTCATAAACTTTTTTTAAACATGCCATATAACTTATGTTACATTAATTCCTTCAAAACAAATCGAAATGATGTGTGGACACCATTAAGATTAATAATTTTACCGGAGAAATCGGTTATGTAAATATTAATACTGTTAATGATCGTTTTGTTTACTTCGCAGAACCCGACTCTTATCGGTTCATCTTTGAAAGGATATGATCTCGTAAGATCAGCTGTACTTATTTCATAAATAACATCCCCGTATGATCCATCAACAATAGAATTACTTATCAAATCACAGTGGATATACAATGTATCGATAGAATTTGTTATGTTTGGTGTCACAGTTCCAAAATTAGTTTCCCTAATAACTGCATCTTTGTCAAACCCGATCAAGGCATGAAAGTTTGTTTCTCTTAAATCAAGCATGACATTATTATGAATGGTAACCAAGCATTTGAAACTTGATTATTAAACTCAATTTTTATCGGGACAGGTGAGTCATCAGGTAAATCATTGTTTGCGGTCAATGTTTCTTTTATGTAATTATCGATATCAGCATAACTGTAATTTCCGTTTGCAAAACTAATAGTTTTCCAATCTGTCCCATTGTGGTACCTTACCACTTTGTTTTTAAAATCCTCACTAATATCATACCACGAGTAAGTCATGGAATTAATCTTATCGAGTCCAATACCATGCTGTTTGTTCCTACCTAATATTAATGGTCTGTCAAACACAGTTGTAAAATTACTCGGTGTATTTGAGCTATTAATTATTGACGCTTTCTCTGATGATAATACAATTTTTTGTTCCATATAATATAGAATGGATAAAATTTATTAATACTAATTATTCCGGTATCTGATACATTTTAAAACTAGATTTTCAAAATTGAAAACTTGAGTAGTATTTACTTTTACGTTTGATCTAAACATAATATCATAAGATAGCTTGGCATATACTTCAAACGTTTCTTTTAATATTCGTTTGTCATTTACTATCACCGGATAAAAAATCTTAGTACCGTTTTCCAATGCTGAAAAAATAATAAAATTTTCTACATCTGCTCCCGTGTAAGTAAAATCCATTTCAAATACATAACGACCTTCTCTAAAAATTGTAAATGTAGTCAAACCATCTTTCGCTTGATAATATTCCAATCCACTTCTTATGCGTGAGCCAGTTGCAAAAGTAAATGCATCAAGCAAAGAGTTTTGACGGGTTCTTTCAAGTGGTTTTTGAGTTGGATACGATACAAAAGTCGATCTCACCCTGTGACTGGAGTCCGCAAAGGCATCTTGTATAATGCTCATTCCATCATCTATTGTAGCTTCAAAAATTAGAATCCGACTTAAATAGTCTACTTTTACATTCAACCCGTCAATTATACCAAGAATTGCCGTATGCCGGCTACCAGACTTTTGATTAAACTGTTTTAATGAAGCTATTTCACCATCAAAAGCTGTGTTTCCTTTTTCCTGGGCGGCTTTCAATTGCTTTGAAACATCATCAATAGCAGTCTCAAGTTTATCGGTGTTAACCAGTTTGCTCAGTGCAGTCTCAAGTTTATCAGTGTCGACCAGTTTGTTCAGAGCAGCCTCCAGCGACTTGCCGTCAACCATTTTATTTTTAATATCTTCAAACTCTTTGTTGATATCAGCAACGTTGGTGTTTATCTGCTCATTTAATATTTTAATTTGAGTTATTTCAGTAGTAAAAGCAGTTCTCATTTGTTTTGAAGCATCAGCAATAGCAGTTTCAAGTTCATTATTGTCAACCATTTGTGTATTGATTTCCCCGATCCGTGCATTAATATTTTGAACACCAGCTCTTATTTGTTTACTTAATTTCTTGTAGTTTTCACTATCTTCCAATCCATCTTTTTTCTTTTCTAGCTCTTTCAAAGCATCACCCAGAAGTTTCATTTCATCTTTTAATCCGTTTTGAATTTCAATCATTTTCTCACGGTTTGCTTGTAACTTTGTTTGTATCAGACAGTGTATCTTCAACACCTGTTGTCAAATTGTTCATCATGTCTGGAATTTTATCAATATCATAATCGCGTATGATTTTTGTTATTCTTCTTTGACAATATTGCCTTGTTACTGCATCATTTGCTTTTGTTGGATTACCAACATTGGTAATTTTATTATTATCCACGTTAAGCTTACTTCTCAAAACATTTTCCTGGTTTCTGCCTTTGTTAAGATAATTAACCATATGTTTTTGTTTTACATACTCAGACAGCACAATACCAAAATTTGTAATATTGACACTGCCAGTAGTAACTTCCCCACCAAGATAATTTAAAAGCCCCATTATATATAATATGATTAGATTAAATTTCGCCGTTGAAGTTACGCTTTACTAACTTCCTAGGACGATCAAGATACAGAAAGTCGTACTGCTTGTCAGTCGCTTTTCTGTACTGATCTTTGCTGACATCTTGTTCGTTGGAAAGCATACCAAGCTCACGATTAACTGGAGTTGCAAAGAAGATGTAATGAGAGCAATTTAGCCGAATGTCTTTAGGAGTTTTGTAATGAGATTGTGACAAGTAAATCACACAACAATTTTTATGTCTTCCCTGGATGAAATAATTAATAATATCGTTTTGATAACGCTCGCAAACATAATCGTCAAAAATAGCTATCTTCTGATTATCTGAATCTAAGGTATCCACAGGGATAACTTCATCATTTGAACATTCTAATATATCTCCAACTGGGATTTTATTCTTTTTTGCTATCTTTTCAAGTTTTTGTGATAAGACCTGATACTTGGACTGCTCTAAGTTTTTAGCAAACAAGTACATCTTGTCGTAGTCAACCAAAGGTTTCAGCAACATGTGAACTAGTGTGTTTGTCTTGCCAGATCCTGAATTGCCGCAAATTAACATTCTAAAACAACAGTCTGGCATGAAGTTCCATATCTGTTTAAAATTACCGTTTTCTGTTTTCATATCATAGTTTGGAATTTCCATTATAATAATAGTCAGATAATAATAATATTATCTAAGTATTATTATATATGTCTAAAGTGTATTGTGGAATAAAACAAATCCCTCGCGGCAAACGCCTTGGAACAGAAGCAGAATGTTTTAAGGCTAATCAAGTTAGATATTACGGATTACAAAAAGTAGTTAAGACTGCAGTTGAAAAAGCAGTTAAAAAAGCAGTCAAGCCTGCAGTCACAAAAGCAGTTAAACCTGCAGTAACAAAAGCAGTTAAACCTGCAGTTAAGAAAGCAATTAAGCCTAGAGTTAAACCTAAAGCTGAACCCAAAGGCGAAAAACCTTACCGTTATAAGCCTAAATACGACTGGGAGAAAAAGAAAAAGAAAACCACGGGGCGTATTGAAGTAATAGACATAACCCCGGAAGAATGGATTAAAATACAAAAAGATGAGGCAGCAGCCGAGGCAGTTAAGCCTAGAGTTAAGAAAGCAGTTAAACCTAAAGCTGAACCCAAAGGCGAAAAACCTTACCGTTATAAGCCTAAATACGACTGGGAGAAAAAGAAAAAGAAAACCCCGGGGCGTATTGAAGTAATAGACATAACCCCAGAAGAATGGATTAAAATACAAAAAGATGAGGCAGCAGCCGAGGCAGTTAAGCCTAGAGTTAAGAAAGCAGTTAAACCTAAAACTGAACCTGGGTTTAAGTACTACAAAGGTCAAAAATTCGTTGATCCTACTTACTATGATTGGGAGCGTTCACCATGGGATTATTTTTTTTTATCTAATCTTTATTATATATGTCTAAAGTGTATTGTGGAATAAAACAAATCCCCCGTGGTAAACAACTTGGAACAGAAGCAGAATGTTTTAAAGCTAATCAAGTCAGATATTATGGATTACAAAAGGTTAAGATGAATATCCCAGGACCTACAAAACAAAAAGATGCAGATCCTGCTGTCTGGAGACCAACAATGAAAAATCCAGGAAGTTTGTCGAAAACAGAAGAACGACCAAATATTATTTATTTGATAGGATTAGAAGCGGAGAGGAAGCATATAATTAAAATGTTAAGCAAATCTGAATTTCCTAGTGAGATAACACGTCTGGAAAAAAAGTTGGTTAAAATACTAAATGAGTCTGAAAAAGCACATGCAAATATTAGAGTCATAAGAAAAAAATTAAAAGCAGTTAAGCCTGCAGTCAAAAAAGTAGTTAAGCCTCTGGCTGAAAAGAAAGCAGTTAAAAAGAAAGAAAAAAACTGCATAATACTCGATTTAAGTTATCTTAACTTGGTTTAACTCATATCAACTTGTCTTAATTTAACTTATTTTAATCTAACCTTATATTATACATGTCTTTGTTAAAATGGAAAGAAATAGCAGAAAAGACTAGAAAAAGGAGCTAGTCGTGAGTTGTACAAAGAAATATTTAAACCTGTAACTAGCGAAATAAAAAGTCAGTCAGAACAGCTAACCGAGCAGTTAGCTTCTCTTCCGAAAATAAGTCAGCAATTAGCCGCTCTTCCAGCAGCAATAGGCGAGGAAGTACAAGAAAAACAAATGTATCAGGGATTACCCCAGTTATTTGCTGAAGAACCAACTACTGCTAATCTAGATGCTGGAATCATTAAAGAAGTAATAGATAAACATAACTTACCCTTACCGTCGAGTGTAGCCGGAGATGATCAAGAAATCGGACGCATACTCGGGAATGTTAGTAGTATAATCGGAGAAAATGGTCGTCACATGGTTGTTCTTTCTAACCAGATTAGAAAAGAAAAGACTACACCCGTGAAAGAAAGATATAAACAGATCCGGGAAAACATAAAAAACGAGTCAGAAGCCATAAAATATTATAGAGAAAGAATTGATGCACTGCTTGTGCATAGTGAAGTTTTTTCAGGCACGGGATTACAACAAAAAAGAAACTCTTACAAAGTTGACAAAGATGGCCGCTATGGAATGTTGCAAATTGATTTACCCGAGCTTGTTGGCCACCACAAACTTATTGCCAAGCAAGGAAAAGCTGTTGTGTTAGATATGAAAGTGGATGATGATTTTATAGACTTGATAACAAAGCGTTACAATAATAAAAAAAACTTAGTCAAAGCTGTCTCAGAATGCTTTTAAGAAACTAACAGAATTATCTGATTTACCAATTCACAAGGGTTCTTCAAAGTTCAAAAAGATTTTAGGAGGTTGTGCTGATGTTGAATATTACAATAATCCTAATGATTTGATGGATGATCTAGAGTTGGTATGTGGAAGCATCGAATCAGGAAATAATAGTCCGCAGCTGATAAATAAAGGTATTAGCATAATCGATGAATTATTAAAAATAGGTAAAATATCACCCAAAGAACACGAGCAACTATTTTCTAAATATTTTAATTAAATTATTGTCTAACTGTAATTATACATGAAAACCAAAGAAGAATTAATTGATTACTTGACGCGACTTGTAGCTGCATACAGACGCAGTTATAAATTGTGCGGTATTATAAACACAACGTTACAGATTACCAGCGGAATAATTGGTTGTGGTGCTCTCCTAGCATTAGTTCCAGCAATTCCTGTTTTCATAGCTGTGGTTGGCGCAGTTCCTCCAGTAGTTGCTGTTTTAGTGAGTAAAACAAGAATAGCAGAAAAAAAGACTTTGTTAAAAACATATCATAGGAGTTTTAAACAACTTCTATCATATGTCCAAACAACAACAGGACTAGAAAATGACGAAGAGGTAATTAGGATTACCTTCAATAAAATATTAGAGATTCAAAAGAATGATAACTTTACAGAACCTCTGGAAATGTATATGAAAAGATTCAAGTTAAACGGTCATGGCATTAAGCCGTAATTCGACTTGTTTCCATATCCTATCGTACTTATCTCTGGTTGATTTTGTTTTAATCGGTTTTGTTTCTTTTTCTATTTTTAATATTTTAAATATTTTCTGAAAACTGTATTCAAATTTGATTGATCTTTTTCGACCTTCCAGCTTATCCAAAATCTTTACAATTTTGTAAAACAAATCCTCAAATCTTTGTCTATTTTTAGAAGACAAATCATATTCTACCAAGTATTTATCTAAATGATACTTCCTGTGGTAAATAGTTTTCTTTTGGCTGTAGGTGCAACTTGTGATAAGATTATAACCATTGTGAGTGCCACAATTAAGACAAACACGCTCGTTATCGAAAACTTCACAAGTATCGTTACAATTCACACATGCGTATGTACACTTGTAACACAGCTTGGCTCTGGTACAATATTTACAAAGCTTCTTTTTATTAGTTGTGTAAAATAAGATGCAATCTGTGCACACCCCAGGAGGATCAATAATATCTAAAACTCTTTCACAATATTTGCAATTCATTATATGATTCTATAGCATCATATATTTAAATATAGGCTTAAAAAATATTATCTTATGTAAAATTATAATGGAACAAGTAGAAATTGAAATCAATAACTTTAAAAAAGATCAAATAGCACATGCTCAAACGGTTGATTTTGAAGATGCCAGTAAATTAGATGCTGAGCTTTTAAATTTTTTCAACTTTCAAGATTTGACAGGAAGAATCATAACAATGGCAAAACAACTAAAACTGTCATGGAAAATAGAAAAAAGAGATATAAACAAACTATGTTCTTTGTGTAAAAAACACATTTCAGAGGCAACCAGTTACCATCCAACTTTATACAAAGTTTCTTTTATTGCCCACTATAATGTTTTACTTGAACGAGGAATTAAAATTATTATGTATGGCTAAATAAAAAAATAATATAATCTAACCAGGAAATAAATATTTTACTTCAAAATAATTAATTAATTAATTAATCGGGGCTTAAAGAAATAATCTCATGTAATATTATATAATGAGTATCCGAGAAATTGAAACATCCCCAAAACAGTATAGCAAGGTTTTTAAAGTAAATGTTGTCAGTAATGATCCGCTCAGACAACTACAAAAAACACAATCAAAAGTTGTAAACTTTCTTAAAAAAGAACTAAGAAAAACAGGTGGATTTAAATTAAGCGTTGATATAAAACTTACTTTTAAAAAAATAGTAAGTTTTGATATTATATATAAAACAGCTTACTTTGCCACAAAGGCTGCAATAATATTAAATAAAAATCAAATATCAGAAGCATTAGACAAAGCACGAGAAGAAATTATAAATAGAATTGGAAATTGGCTTCAGCTGGGAAGTGGTTGGCAAATTGAGTCAGTAGATGCACACTATATAAATCGAATAAAGTATCAGCCTCTACGAGGTAGCTCTTATTTGGATTTACCAAAAGAACTTACTAATTCTAAAAAAGGATTAATAAATATAAAAAATGAAAAAGATAATGAATGCTTTAGATGGTGCCATTTGGCTTATAAATTCCCTGTCAATAATAAACCACAAAGAATAACAAAGTACAAAAAGCATATTGATGATCTTGATTACAAGGGAATAACATTTCCTGTTACTATCAAACAAATCCCAAAAATAGAAAAACAAAACAACATTTGTTTTAACATATTTGGATATGAAGATAATCAAGTATACCCTTTGCACATATCAAAAAATAAAGCAGAAAAAACATGTGATATGCTTTTAATCACCGAAGAAGAAAAAAATCATTACGTGTGGATAAAAGATTTTAACAGTTTGATGTATAATCAAACGGCACACAAGGAAAGAAAATGGTTTTGTAAAACATGCTTGCAGTGCTTTAAATTTAAAAGAGTTCTGGAAAAACATAAACCTGTTTGTCTTTCACTTAATGGAAAACAAGCAGTAGAGATGCCAAACAAAGATGAAAAAGTTAAGTTTAAAAACTACGACAGGCAGCTAATGGTTCCGTTTGTTATATATGCTGATTTTGAAGCAGTAACTGAAAGTATTTCCTCAGTATCGAACAATCCTAAAAAATCACACACAGAAGCATATCAAAAACATACTGATTGTGGTTATGGATACAAGGTTGTTTGTTGTTATGATGATCAATATTCAAAACCAGTTGTAACGTATAGAGGACCTGATAGAAGAAGAAAAGTGGTGCAAGAAAACTATGAATGCAAACTTTAAAAAAGATCTAGTAATGTCACAGAAAGAAGAAGCTAGATTCCAAAAATCTAAATCATGCCATATTTGCGGTAATGGTTTTTCAATAACTCTTAAAAAAGATGACCCAAGCCGTACAGTAGCATATGAAAACTCTCTTAGAAAAGTCAGGGACCATTGTCATATAACTGGAAAGTACAGAGGAAGCGCTCATGACATATGTAATATTAATTTCAGGTTGACTAGAAAAATACCTGTTGTGTTTCATAACTTGAGAGGATATGACTCTCACTTCATAATGCAACACATCGGAAAGTTTAAACAAAACATAAATGTTATACCAAATAACATGGAAAAGTATATGGCTTTCATGTTAGGAAAAAGTTTAGTATTTATTGATAGTTTTCAGTTTATGTCCCAATCATTAGATAATCTAGTAAAAAACGTTCCGTCGTTTCAATACATATCTCAAGAATATAGCGATAAAAAGCTAGACTTACTGAAACGAAAAGGTGTTTATCCTTATGATTACATGAACAGTTTTGAACGCTTCGGGGATACTAAGTTACCCGGCAAAGATAGCTTTTATTCTCAATTAAATGATGAGCACATTTCAGATGCAGATTACGATCATGCTACAAACATATGGAAAACATTTAAGATTAAAAATATGGGAGATATCATGATCTGTATCTCAAGACTGATGTGCTGCTGCTGACAGATGTTTTTGAAAACTTTAGAAAAATGTGTATTGAGTATTACAAATTACATCCTTGCCATTACTTCAGTAGTCCTGGGTTAGCCTGGGATGCGTGCCTCAAGATGACTGGTATTCAACTTGACTTAATCACTGATATTGATCAATATTTGTTTGTGGACAAAGGATTAAGAGGCGGCACGAGTTATATTGTAAATAGATATTCACAGGCTAACAATAAATATATGAAAAACTATGACAAGAAAAAAGAAAGCAAGTACATCATATATCTTGATGCCAATAACTTGTACGGGTGGGCCATGTGTCAACCGTTACCTACTGGCAACTTCAAGTGGGTTGATAAGTTTGAAAAAGGAAAATCAAATTACATTGTTGAGTGCGATATCGAGTATCCCGAAAAACAACATGACTCGCATAATGTTTATCCTCTTGCCCCAGAAAGTTTAAATATAAAAGATGAGTGGTTGTCAGACTATTGTAAAAATTTAAAACAAAAGTTTAATCTAGGAAATTGTAGTGTTAATAAAATTGTTACGACGTTGAAAAATAAAGAAAAGTATGTCGTGCATTTTAGAAACTTAGAATTGTACAAAACGCTTGGATTAAAGGTGACAAAAATACATCGAATACTACAGTTTGATGAATCAGAGTGGTTAAAGACATACATAGATTTTAATACTACCAAGAGGACAGCTGGTAAAAATGCTTTTGAAAAGGATTTCTTCAAACTGATGAACAATTCAGTTTTTGGCAAAACTATGGAAAACTTGAGAAAAATAATTAATGTTAAATCACGACGAGGAGGTTCTTTTAAAATATGCGGCAAGACCTTCATTTATTTCTTGTAAAATGTTTAATGAAAATGTATTTGCTGTAAACAGAATAAAAGAACGATTAGTTTTAAATCGTCCTATTTATGTTGGTATGTGTATTTTAGACTTGTCAAAATATTTGATGTATGATTTCCATTACAACTATATCAAAAACAATTATGATAAAAAAGCTAAGTTATTATTTACTGATACCGATTCCTTGTGTTATGAAATAAAAACAAAAGATGTGTACGCAGACTTTTACAAGGATAAAGAACTGTTTGATAATTGTGATTATGATCCAAAAAGTCAGTTTCATTTTAATGATAATAAAAAAGCTATTGGCAAGATGAAAGATGAAACGTGTGGAATACCTATTGTTGAATTTGTTGGGTTGCGAAGTAAACTATATTCGTATGTGCTACATAATGAGGTTAGCGCAAAGAAATGCAAGGATGTTAAAAAGTGTGTTGTTAAAAAACAGATAGCACATGACGATTACAAAAAGATTTTGTTTACAGCAACAGAAGCTCATCATGAGATGAAGGTTATTAGATCACAAAAGCATAACATAAGCAGCTATGCAATAAATAAAAAAGTTTATCAGCTTATGATGATAAACGATACATATTAGATAATGGACAAGATACGCTAGCATACAAGTAAAATGATATGCAGAGCGATGATGAAGACTACTGCCCGGTTCCGTCTGACTTTGCTTGACGAGTAGGAAATGTTATTGAAAAACTTCGCCGAAAGTAGACATAAAATAAAATTATTGCGCTCTCCTAACGAGTTGCAAATGTAATGTTATTAAAATGGCAAACCGGATTGATTAGTAGTATAGAAAGGGGGGGTGGGGGTTGGGTGGGGGGGGGGGGATCAGGCGAGTTTCCCTGAGCGGGGTTGCTTGAGAAAGCTGCTGAAAAATGTTGGGGTGTTGATTTAGGCGTGACTTACATTTAGATCTTGGTGGTGCAAATGAGAGTTACGCTTGAGTACCCCCCTGGCATATTTCACTAATTGTTCTCATTCCCCGCGAGGGAAAACTGGCCTCGTACCCCCACTTTCTATACTACTTTCGAGGGTTCAAATCCGATTTTTATTGGTTAAGTTAATACATTTTTTTATGATTTATTTTTAGCACTGTGGGAAATGGCGTTGGCGTCCGTTAGCCGCTAAGCCAATTTTAATCAAATTTCCCGTGGATTCTCCCGAGTGGGTTGGGACCTTGCAGAACATTTTATTGACGATCCGACATTCAAAATGTCCGCCGTTGCTAAATATAGCCAAAAGCTTACAATCATATTCTTCTCCAGAACGCCAAGATAGATTTTGACAAAAAAAATTTGATAATTGATTTGTTTATGTTTCCATGAAATCAAAAGTGGCTCTGCCCCGGGGATCCAGAGTTTGTATATGAAAATTGTGCACGCATTACAGAGAAATGTAGGTAAAATTTTGAAACATCTTCTCCAAAATCGCATATATTGCTCATATATTGCATGTTACATCAACTTATGGTCCTCTACCAAAATTGTTCAAATGGTGACCCTGGGGTCAAATCTGGCCCCGTCGCGGGTGTCAGTTTTGCATAAAGTTATATTGGAGCATCTTAAAAACAATCTTCGTTTCTGAAACTACAAGAGCTAGAGGTTTAATACTGTGCTTTTAACATGCGTGCGGGTCCTTGGTTTTAGACTAATTGAGCATGAACAGCAGATACAAGCATCCAACCAGCATCGGCCTAGGGGCCCAGGGGTCCTTCTCACCACTGGGGACATAGCCCCATGGGTCATAACTTGGAAACCGTTAATATCCCACCCTATAACCATATATACACTAAATGGGCATGAACAGATGGATAGAACCACCAAACCAACAGCGGCTATGTGTTCTATCTCCACCCCTGATGACCGTTGAGATCATCACCCATGCGTACACTTACTAGGCATAAACAGATGGATACAGCTTTCCAACCAGCATCGGCCCTGTGGGTCATCCCCATCCTTTGGGACATAGTTCCTGATTCATAACTTGGAAACAGTTGAGATCCTCACCCTATAACCATATATACACTTACTGGGCCCGCAGTCTTTAAGGCTGGCGCTGGTGTTTGCTATGGGGTGCATCGACTGTGTGTTCTCATCCTGTTACGAAATTATAAACTTGTTTGACAATTGTTTCATCTGTTAAGCTTATTTGACAATGTTTTCATCTTTGTACAGATCATCAGGTGTACGATTCATGTCAGTTGTGGCTCCCTTGCTTAGGGCATGGATGCTTTGTTTTCACTGGAATTCTACCAAATGTGTACGGCAATTAGAGCGAAACATGCTCTCTTGGGACTCTTGTTTTTAAAGCTGAGTGATAAATGAACATTCACCTAGGTTCATCTATGTGTTTTTTCACGTTTAGTAACGTCAGAACGCAAATTGATTTGTTCTTTTATGTATCGCAGAACTATGCATGATGTGGTACACGTACACATAGTCCCCAATATTGACTGGTACATCTAGGATTGCTCCACGTCTCTCCGTCCCTCTGTTTTGTTTTTGGACTATAACTTAAGTCTGCATTAAAGGATATACATTTATTTCGTATTCTGTATACATTTGTATTTTTACACAAGTCTGAGCACTATGTAGTTTACATTGGACACTATCAATAATATGCCTATTAAATGGCATTTGCATGAGTGACTTACTCATTGCTCCCTTTTACCCAGATGTTTGTTGCACTCCTTTGGAATTGTACATGCGGTGCATGCAGTGATATTTTCTAGTATATATGATGTTTGTCATATAGCTACAAATATACTCACCAATATTAACTTGCGTTCGACAGAAGTTAAACAAATATTTAGAGAAAAAACTATTACCCGCCCCGCCGCACCCTGCTCCTCACACTCCATTGCCAAACCCTTCTCAAACTCACCCAGTAAAATAAGTATGATTTATTAATGCGAGGACACCAAGGACAGGAACAAAAACTGCCATAGTATTTCAGCAGTGATAACCATCTACATTTTATCTGATTACGTTTTGTACATTTTAAAATAAAAATGTACATTTAGTAAACATGAGTTTAGTGGCGACGCATTAAATTAATATCTCTATATATCAATAATCTAGTCCCGTAATGTTATTTAAAGATAGCTAATGACTGTATTTAACAGTATATTTCTTGTTCATTTGTAATTAATGCCACATCTAAATAGCTGATTTAATAGTTTATTACTGTCTCATTATTTACGTACATTTACATTTACACGATGTTACACAAGACAGATATGATCGGAATCAGTCAGTTTGCTACGGTGTTCCGTTAGGGCAATCGTACCATCGCCTATCAATGTTTATAAATCGATGATACGATGGCGATGATATAATGGCGATGGTACGATGGCGATGGTGCGATGGATCGATGGGCCTGACGGAACACCGTAGTTTACACATCGTAACTTTTGTTATATACTATTTAATACGAATTTATTGTACAACTAACCAAATGACGTCTACTATTTGTCTACTGACCTAAAGGTTGAGGATGCTAGCCCCATATACGGCAAAACAATTTAAATACATAATGCGTTAAAATATTCAAATAGTTTATACAAAACTACTATCGAGTTAATCTGAATGATTTGTTCCTATACTTTTACATGTGATTACTCTTAAACAATATACATATATATATATATTGTATGCGTGTATTTTGCGTTTAACATTCCACTTCTGCGTTCAACATTCGAAGCCAGTTCTGCGTAGAACATTTGGACCAAGTTCAGCATTTTATTAGTGTTTCTTTCGTAATGATATTATAACATGCAACTGAGTAGTTTAAAGCAGCACTGTTCGTAACATTACATACTTTGTTGACTTTAACATTTAGCGGTTAGCGGATTCCCTAAACGCTATATTTTAACTTTTATAACATTAAGCGTTTAGTATTTGTTTATCATTTAGTGGAAGTTTTAACATTTAGCGTAAGATATTTTAACATTTAGCTGAAGTTTTAACATTTAGCGGAATTTTAACATTTATCGGTGTTACAACATCTTTATTTATCTGTATTACAACTAAGTCTAGACTGTGACTTTATTTATCTGTAGTACAGCTGAGTGTAGACTGTGACTTTATTATCTGTATCACAGCTGAGTGTAGACTGTGGCTTTATTTATCTGTATTACAGCTGAGTGTAGACTGTGACTTTATTATCTGTATCACAGCTGAGTGTAGACTGTGGCTTTATTTATCTGTATTACAGCTGAGTGTAGACTGTGACTTTATTATCTGTATCACAGCTGAGTGTAGACTGTGGCTTTATTTATCTGTATTACAGCTGAGTGTAGACTGTGACTTTATTATCTGTATCACAGCTGAGTGTAGACTGTGACTTTATTTATCTGTACCACAGCTGAGTGTAGACTGTGACTTTATTATCTGTATCACAGCTGAGTGTAGACTGTGGCTTTATTTATCTGTATTACAGCTGAGTGTAGACTGTGACTTTATTATCTGTATCACAGCTGAGTGTAGACTGTGGCTTTATTATCTGTATCACAGCTGAGTGTAGACTGTGGCTTTATTTATCTGTATTACAGCTGAGTGTAGACTGTGACTTTATTGTTCTTTATCTGTATTACAGCTGAGTGTAGACTGTGACTTTATTATCTGTACCACAGCTCAGTGTAGACTGTGGCTTTATTATCTGTATCACAGCTGAGTGTAGACTGTGGCTTTATTTATCTGTATTACAGCTGAGTGTACACTGTGACTTTATTATCTGTACCACAGCTCAGTGTAGACTTTGACTTTATTATCTGTATCACAGCTCAGTGTAGACTGTGGCTTTATTGATCTGTATCGTAGCTAAGTGTAGTCTGTGACGTTATTTATCTCTATTATAGCTTCATGTCAATATGGGGACAAGATTGGCACGTGCTACAGCGTGAATAACAACGGCGCAGAGTGTTACAATGGAACCCGAAGGAACCTTTGTTGTAAGACCTGTGCTAGTATTCAGAGTACAAATCCTGGTGAGTGGCAAAAATAGTGTATGCACGTGTTTTTTTCTGCAAATAAACATACTTTTTGTCGCGCCTTTTCGAAGAAAAATAAGAGACATAGGTGTTGCTTTTTCCGGCGGCGGCGGCGTCGACATTCGACATCTGCCTTTAGGTCACTTTCACAAAAACTGTACGCACTAGAGCTTTCAAACTTTGCTTATAGTTGTATCTTGGGTGATACAACGCAACGTGAGAAAGCAAATGTAGATGTAGTGGAATAATAATAAGAAGAAATGAAGATGATATTGAATTATATGCAAGCAGGTTTAAAGTCAAAATGATACTGGTGTAATAAATCGAGACGCGAATTTCTGATGCAAACTTCGACTGCCGTGCGTCCCTTAAATTCTTGAATTACTAGTATCCACCTTGCCACCACATCTATGTAAACTATGTACACCAGTGGTTACCAACAGATAGTATCACTGTATGCACACGCTACAAAATAACAAAATACAGCGTTACCTCCGTGTTACATGTACGTCCGTACTTAATTACTGGTTTTCGATCAAAACGTTACATATTTATGTGGAAAAATCAATATTAAAGCTGCACATAATACTAATATTTGAATAACTTCTCCCCGTGTGGTTGCATGAATTACAACTCTGCAGTTCTGCAGGTTAGAAGGTTCGAGGCCCATTATCCAAATTGTATCTTGATGTAAATGGAGGATGCGCCTGGCATGTTCCTACTTGTTATTCGCCACTTAACCTTTTATGTGTTGGTGCGCCGTAAAACGCAATTCAATTGAATAACTCCATTTTTATGGTTTTTCGGCAGCGGCGACGACGTTTTTCATATACTAATATACCAGCATTGCTTATTTAAATTCATTCAAACTTTGCAAATGTATCCAGCATCATCGAGGACAGTCAGACACACAAGTTACATAACTCTGTATTGCATTTTAGCAGAATGGTCCTTTTTCCAAGATAGAAATATTTTAATTTCTTGACATCCATATAGATGAGACGCTGATTACCGAAAGTCGCACTTTCTTGTTTATTCATGTGTGCGGGTAAAATGTAATAATTTATAATTCTGAAATTAATTGAATTGGATTTACAATGTTTATATGGCGCCAACAGGATTGACCATTACAGGCCCTCCATTTACATCGAAAAAAAACCATGAAGAATGGGCTTAGAACCTTTTCACATGCAAGTTGCTGCAAATTCTGTTGTAGACACTTCGTTTTTATATGGAGCAATACAGGGACGATGATGAAGGCACGTGACAGTCATGGCCGAGGTTAGGTTACAGTCTTGAAGTATTTATCCGGTATTAAAAATGCCCCAGTCGGTGGTGGGGTGATAGTCAACCGACTGCTCGTTACTTAGCAGAGGGGTAGGACAACCCCACCCCACCCCCACGAAAACTAACCCACCTATTGACCGTGGGTGGCGACCCGTGTCATTGGAGAAGTGAATTCTGGTGGTTGAGTGACGTGGAGATCTGGTAGTTATCTCCGCGTTACAACACACCACTTTGGCCCGGACTTCAACTAGACAAGGCCCCTCACCGCTGTAGGTTCGATCCCTCAGGGACCTAGGAATCTTTATGTGAGGAAACTACCCAGCTGGCTTGCGGAACGTCGGTGGTTCTACCCAGGTGCCCGCACGTGCACGAAAACTGCCCGGAGCGGAACCTGGGGTCTTCCTCCACCAATGGAAGCTGGAAAGTCGCCATATGACCTTAGCTGTTGGCGCGACTGTAAAATCCAATTCAATCAATCAATCAACTAGACGGGCGGTCAGATTGGCCCGATCTGATCAATCGGTTTGTCACACCAGCTATACGGGATCCTAACTTCTTGTTTAATTCACATCTTTCTCAATCCCTCTCGTTTAATGTATTACTGCCCGTTTATTTTGTCCTCTTTCAACACAATGTAGAAAGGATCCTTTATGGCGGTGGCGCTAGGGCTAATCATGTATTGCTGAACACTATTTGGGTAAACTAGTGCCACTTTTAGGCGGAACATAAGTGCGGCTCTTCGACTTTTTAGTTAAAGGGGTTATGTCCAATGGGTTGTATTGGGTCTGATGCGTTAGTTTTATATGAGTATACTCTTCACGTATTCTTGGCATTTGTCTGTTGGATATCCACAGCAAATGTTCCCTTGTTTGACTCCAAGGTGGGTGAGAAGCGTGGAGAATGAATATCAATTCCCCATTATTGGACCCAAAACAGCCAAAACTACTCCTACTGGTTTTAAACGATTAGAAAAGGCCCAAACTCATCACTAGACTCTCTCCTTTTGCCTTCTCCAAGACTTTACTTGGCATCGCCGGTGACAAGGAGTGTTGCCTTCTCCAAGACTTTACTTGGCATCGCCGGTGAGCCAAGGAGTGTTGCCTTCTCCAAGACTTTACCTGGCATCGCCGGTGAGCCAAGGAGTGTTGCCTTCTCCAAGACTTTACTTGGCATCGCCGGTGAGCCAAGGAGTGTTGCCTTCTCCAAGACTTTACTTGGCATCGCCGTTGAGCCAAGGAGTGTTGCCTTCTCCAAGACTTTACCTGGCATCGCCGGTGAGCCAAGGAGTGTTGCCTTCTCCAAGACTTTACTTGGCATCGCCGGTGGCCAAGGAGTGTTGCCTTCTCCAAGACTTTACTTGGCATCGCCGGTGGCCAAGGAGTGTTGCCTTCTCCAAGACTTTACCTGGCATCGCCGGTGAGCCAAGGAGTGTTACCTTCTCCAAGACTTTACCTGGCATCGCGGGGGGCCAAGGAGTGTTAAAAGCTGAATAATGTTGAGTGTACCAAAAATTCACACTCTGACAATCTCCTTAAAATAAAAACCTTCGTAAACATCCGTGTTGAGGTTATTCCTCACATTTCCCTCAATTCTTCAAAGATGTAGTACGCTCCAGGGAACTGGAGCACTGTACTCTTGAAGAAATGACTCATAATCTTAAGTCTCAAGGTGTGACTGAGGTAACGTGCATCAGTACGAGACGGAGTGTCAAACTCACTCCTACCAATACTTTTGTGCTTACTTCCAGCACACCAAATCTTCCGAAGACCATCAAGACTGGATATATCATTCTACCAGTTGACCCCTTTATTCCATACCCTCTTTGATGTTTTAACTGTCAACTCTTTGGTCACCATAGAGAAAGATGCAAGCGAGCTGCTCCTATCTGTGCCCTTTGCGGCCAGGAGGGTCATTGCGACTTCGCCAATTGCAAAAGCCCCGCCTCTTGCGTTAACTGCAAGGGGACCCACGGGGCTTTCTCTAAAGATTGTCCAAAGAGGAAGAACGAGAGGGAACTACAAAAGGTTAAGATTTTAACCTGACCAATAGACTCCGACAGGATTACTACTATTCAACTCTCTGTTCAGAATTCCTCTAAAACATCTTCAGTCTCTCAAACTGTGGTCCTCTTAAGTAAGCCTCCTGTGGCTCCCAAACCTCTTGTGGCTTCCAAGCTTATCGCTTCTTCAGCTATATCCTCAACAACTCCTACAGCTACTGCATCCATTTCATATATATTTCGAAATCGACGGACTCTGGTGCAACCAAGAGTCCACCAAACCGACGGAACTATTCCAAAAGTTCGTCAAATGGATCTGATGATCCGATTATACTGCACAACAGATTTGGAGTCTTGGAGATGGAGGTTGATGATCCAGCACATCTTGAACTCCTAAAGTCTCCAAAGTCACCAAGGTCTGCCAACCCCAAAGGCCGTAAACCCGTACTTCCACCGTAGTAACATCAAAATCGAATAAGGTCATTCAATGGAATACCGAGGTTTAAAACCTAATTATGATGAAATCAGCTTACTTTTAAATAAACACAATTCTGTTGCATTTTGACTTTAAGAAACTTTCTTGAAGACTAGTGATGATATCTTTTAAAAACTATTCATTAAATAACTATATTTGTGATACAAATGATAAAGCCGCTGGAGGAGTTTCGATTGTTGTGAATCGAAACATTCCTCACAGAACTGTTGCACTGAAAACTGAGTTACAAGCTGTTGCGGTCAGTGTTACGATGCACAAAGTTATAACAATATACTCCTTATTTTCTCGCCTACGATAATAGATAGCGAGCTTTTCCGGCGGCGGCGGCCACATTTAAAATCAACTATATCTCAACAACCGCTGCTCGAATTTTTCTGAAACTTTCACAGATGCTTTATTGGGTCAAGGCACATCAGGTAATGCCAACATTACCAAGGGCAAGGTCATATTTTGCGTTATTTTCCCAAAACTTAACCTTGGTTAGGTAACAACCTTGGTTAGATAACTTAACCTCAGTTAACTGTATGTGATTGCCTCATCTTCTTTGTTTGATACTTGGTCATATGTATTGTTGGCATTGGTGGACATCGCTTACGGACAAACAATACCAAGGTCAAGGTCAGGATTTGCGTTATTTACCCTAAACATCATTTCTTTTGGGTAAGTTAACCTCCGTTAACCTTTTCTGATAATTTTAATTTCTTTGTTTGATACTTGGTCATATGTATTGTACTTTTACAACTTAATAGATCTCTTATCAGATCCAAGCTGGACTACGGCTCAATAGTATATGGACTGACTCGCAAGTCATACTTGCAGAAGCTCGATCCTATAAATAATCAAGGATTACGACTCGCCTTGGTGCCTTTAGTACATGACCAGCCGAAAGTCTATAGATGTTGAAGCTAATGAACCATCACTGTCTCATAGACGGGACAAATTAGCATTAAATTACAGTCTAACCCTTCAACCCGACTTTCGACAATGTTTTTAATCCTAGTTATGAACCTATTTTGATCGAAAACCGAAGGCCATTCGACCATTTGATCTTCGTATTAAACCAAAACTAAGAGCTCTGAAATCGACCTAAATTTGATTGCCATGTACAAAGTACCACAAATTCCACCGTGGACTTTAGAAACACCAACAGTTATTTTTGTAATAATAACAAATCCAGTACAGACTCTACTGTCTCAAAGCGAATGTAATGAAATTAAATCAAAATACAGTAACTTTCAACAGATATACACAGGTGGTTCTAAAGATGGAGATGAGGTAGCTGCAGCAGCTGTTGTTCACAAACACAGCATAATAAGCCGCCTGCCTGACAAGGCCTCTATCTTTTCAGCTGAACTTAAGGCAATTGAACTTGCCTTAAACTGTATGCATGAATCTGACGATGCCCATTTTGTATTTTTTTTCTGATTCCCTTTCATCTCTTCAAACCCTGGATAATATGAAACATGATAACCCTGTTGTGCTTCAACTTTTAGAAAAGTACAATTCTCTTATAGTTGATAATGTTATTATTTTCTTCCGGCTTCCAAGCCATGTAGGAATACGTGGTAATGATAAAGCTGATAGTGCTGCTAAAGCAGCATTAGGTTTACATATATATAATGCCAAATTACCTTTTACTGATTTTAAAAGTTGTATTAACACATATATTCGTAACTCTTGGCAAGCCGCTCGGGATTTGTCAGTTAACATTCAATTCAACCGTTACTCGGAGAATGGCGCCGTTACTCGGAGAATGGCGTTCTTCTAGTGGAAACCATTCGTCGAATGAAGTTGTCCTAGCCCGGTGCAGGATAGGGCATACACTTTATACTCATTCATATTTATTACAAGGTGAGCAATTACCAGAATGTATACCCTGCTTTGCATCGTTAACGGCCAAACACATCTTGTTGGAATGTGTAGACTTTGATCCTATGCGTCGAAGGTACTACAATGTTAATACTATGAAAGAGTTATTTGATACTATAGATTTTAGTCTTGTGTTAGATTTCCTAAAAGAAATCAGACTATATGAATCATTATAATGTGTTCTTATATATATCTACTTGTTTATATAGCCGTTGAGGGCATTTGTTGATTTGCATATATATTTTATATTACTAAAATATCATCCCTTATTTGTAAATAGTTTTATTTTTATATATTTACATTGGTTTTTAATTACTAATTCATTTCTTCGTCTTTTATCAGTTTTTGCGCACAATATGACCTATTTATGTGTCGACGTACCGTAAAACACCATTCATTCATTCGCTTAAAATTAGCCTCTCGGTTTGTTAATCCAATATCATTTTGACTTTAAATATGCCTGGATATATTTAAATACAATTTTCACTTTTCAACTTTTTGTCGTTATTCTGCCATAGGTTTGAATATATTGTTGGTGAAACGTAATCAACAGTTAGTAATACGCAAACACTATTTGCTTTTAATTAATAGTTATGATAGAACAAATGCAATTTATTCAGAAAAACTAACAGGACACCGCAAGTTATGAACGACGGACTACGACGGAAGGACGACGGACAACGTGATCCCTAAGTGTCTGACATGCTACGCAGGCGACACAAAAGGATAATTGTAAAGAACAAATAGTGTTCTAGCTAACCTTTTTTCTAACTTGCGACTATTAAAATTGCCTCTTAAAATGAATATTTTACGTAATTATTTGAATATGGCCCTCGTTCGACTTACAATATTCGTTTCCGTACAATTGCTTTTGGAGGTCTGTATTCATTCGGACGCATATGATAAGACTGTAAGAATCTTTCATACCCATTCGGTGAAGATAGGGAATTCCAACCCGAGGTATAAGTATTTTTATCGGAGTCGAGGCTTTGCCGATGTTCCGATTAAAACACTTATACCGAGGGTTGCAATTCTCTATCTGAACCGATTACCCATGATAGATTATTTTTCTGACATATCAGAGACATGTTGTGCGTTGACGCCCCCAGCTACTAACGTTTTGCATGTTTTCCTGCATACCGGATGTTGGCGCGCGTGAATTTTATCTCGACCCTAGGGTGAGATGGAAATATCTAGCCCCGGTAAAATGACGGATATCTTGTCCGGTATGCAAGAAACATTTATAGCAATACGGTCAGTGTCAAGTTAGGACATTGCTATTTTATGTAACTTAGACGGAGTTATGGCCCTTGTTTGACTTGTCGTTTCCGGTCAATAACTTAAAAGGTCTGAATGGGTTAAATCTAAGTTTATTATCCATGTTTACATGTTTTGTATTCATTATTCGACGCTGGACGGGTTTTATGTGTCATTGTTATCACACCGTGTTTGTTTTAACTGCATTTCAGATTGTTTGTATGGAGACAAGAGACTCGTATGTAACGACATAGCAGAACACAGGTGTTACGACGACAACATAGAGTCCGACTGTTGTGAAACTTGTCCCAACTACAGACAGGATTCTACAGGTAATACAGATCTGACGAGGTCACTGAATACAAAATACGTGCGCTTGAACTAGAAAATGTAACTCCGTTGCAGTTTTCATAAATGAATTTTTTTGAATGATATTTCTTGAAGATTGCACATTGACAAGGTTAATTGAATTGTAATTTGAATTGTAATGGATGTGATAGTCGCCCCAACAGCTAAGGTCGACTTTTCCGGCTTCTTTTGGTGGAGGAAGACCCCAGGTGCCCCTCCGGGCAATATTCGTGCACGGTCGGACACCTGGGTAGAACCACCGACGTTCTGCAAGCCAGTTTGATAGGTTCCTCACAAAAAGCTTCCTAGGCCCCTGGGGGATCGAACGATCAGCGGTGAGGGGCACAAGGTTAAACAATTAGCAAACAAAATTCACGGTTTAATGTGGTTTGCCTTTGGAATTGAACCAGAATATATCTAAAATAGACTTTAAGAAAAATATATACATGTAAATGACACATATAGTGTTAATCCCCTTATTAGCAGTTTATGGGATGGCGAGTTGTCCGTCGTCTGTCCGTCGTTGACTTTTGTCTTGTTAAGACGATAGGGCCTTCAGTTTTCATCCGATCTTATCAAACTTTACCAGATTGTTAATATCAATAAAAGCTCGGAAAAGTTCGAAAACCAGCCAGATTGCATCATTTACACCTGAGTTATGGCCCTTGATTTTCTGAATTATGCTGTATTTTGATCTCATTAAGACGAAAGGGCCTTCATTTTGGCCGGATTTCAGTGAATGGTCAGGGATGATCAGTACCAAGCCTAGTTGTACATATCATCACCGTGTTCCAGTTGAGTGATTTTGTCGGAGTTTTGGCCCTTTAAAGGTTTTAATAAACAAAGTTTGCCCTGACTAGTTATCCTGAATCCCTGACTAGATTTCAACGAAACTTGACAAGGACGATCAGTATCAAGCCTAGTTGTGCATATCATCGTCGCGTTCCGGTTTACAGATTTTTGGCGGAGTTATGGCCCTTTAAATGTTTTTGATACACAACTTTGTCCAGATTAGTCTCTTCTGAACTCCTTGTCGGATTTCAACGAATCTTGGCGGGGACGATCAGTACCAAGCCTAGTTGCACCTGTCATTGCCATGTTCTGGTTGAATGAATTTTGGCAGAGTTATGACCCCTTAAAAGTTTTAATACACTAATGTTGTACAGACTAGCTCTCCTGAACTTTTGGCTGGATTTGGCAGGGATGATCAGTACCAAGCCTAGTTGCGTACGACATCGCCATGTTCCGGTTGAATGATTTTTGAAAGAGTTATAGCCACTTATACATACATTTTATATTTAGCAAGTAGAGCGTCCACAGGCCCTCTTGGGCCTCTTGTTTTACATTAAAATGTTTTAAGTATAGGATAGCGGCTGGGACGAGAACTATTCATCCGTAAGAAACTGAGAGGGAGGGAGCATTGAGACCGACAGCGGTTTTTTAATGGTGAAGATTTCTCTTCATAGCCTCTATCCGAATTAGTGTTTACCACAGGTTTATTGCTACCTCTGTATAGATCACCCTCTAAACCATGGTAGTAAAATATTCATGAATAATTAGTGCAAGTAATTGAAAATCAGAGACAGCCGATTGATTGAACAAGTTGGATAAACACTAATTGAGTCATTTTGAAGTATTATAACGACTTCTTACTTTCACTGACTAGATGGCACCAAATTGAAGAACTAGACGACCTTCTATGTTTTATCCATACTCTCCATTTCAGGGTGCGAGTATGGCGACACATACGAGTACTGCATATCTTCATCCTGTCCCACGTACACCACTGGTCGTCTGCGAGAGTGTTGCCGCACCTGCAGTAACTATTCACCGACATCACGTGACGCCATCTCCACCACACAGGAAATGACGACACCGGAAGCTAGTACAACAGAAGCCATGACTGGGACTAATGACAAACAATCGAGTACTAGTAAGTTTAACTGTTTGTTGACAAAACATATACACATGTCCCATTTCTGGTTGCCAGTTTTAAAGACGTAACATCCAACGTTGGTATAAAATGTATTGGATGTTATTGTCTTCAACATTAAAAGGTACATTACCATCGCATCCTCTCCTGCCCTATATACAGGCAGCATGCTTTTATCCAATAGTACGGATCAAGATTGCTTAAAATTGCTAAAATCAGATTGAAATATCAATTTGTCTATTCAATATTACCATCAGAAATAGCGGATCTAGTGATGGGTGGGGACAGATGCTCGGACAACGCAAAACTCCCGAGATTTAAAAAGAATATCAATAACATGGGCAAAGCGTGAGAGTCTTTTGTCTTCTGTTTTGTTGGGTGGAGGTTGTCAATTGATTTTTTAAAGTCTGGACAATACATCCCAATTTT